>CM035841.1:367941460-368208393 GCA_020510985.1 Pholidichthys leucotaenia | reverse complement strand
AAAACAAGATAGGGGATACAAAAATCTGGTGAACAAGGGAATCACAGCATGGGGCAATATCGGAAAAAAAGATCTCGGGAGCTTTGTAAACATCAGGAGAAAATTTAAACTAGAAAGATCGGAATTTTTCAGATATCTGCAGATGAGAGATTATTATATGAAGAAGATTAGGCATAACCTCCAAACAGATGTGAGCGAGATTATACAACTCATTTTAAGCTCATATACAGGAAATAAAATAAGAATTATTTCAAAGCTATATCAGAAACTTATGACAAACAATCATACAAGTAACTATATAAAGGAGAAATGGGAGAAAGAGCTCAATTTAAACATAACAGAAGAAAGCTGGCAGGAAATATGGAAAACACAACACACATCAACAAATTCAAGGACATGGAGGGAATTTGGATGGAAAAACCTGATTCGCTTTTTCATTACACCACAGATTCAAGGAAAATATACAAATACCCAATCTTTATGCTGGAGGGGATGTGGGGCTCAAATGCAGACCACTCACATATGTTTTGGAAATGCTGCAAAATATCACCATTCTGGAAATCTATACATGTGACAATACAGAGGATATTAGGATATAATATACCAATGAATTGTAACCTGATGTACTTATGTGATCTTAAAAGAGACAATGTTATACAGGCTGAGGACAGATATCTAGTTAAAATCTTGTTGATTGCATGTAAAAAAACTATCACAAAAAAATGGCGATCAGAAGTTCTTCCTGACCAAGAACAATGGACTGACATTGTTGAGGACATACGTATGATGGAAAAACTAACATATCGACAAAGAATGCAAGAAGGACTATGGGAAAAAAAATGGCGGAAATGGACACACTACAAAGTGCAACAACGAGGCAGAAATTGAAAGAATAACCAAAGACACTGAAAAAACCAGAAGAATTAAGAGATGGAAACTAAAAACTTGATGCTCCAACATTTGTCCCCCCCCCCTTTTTTTCTTTTTCTTTTTTTTTTTTCTTTTTCCCTACCCTAACCCCTTTGTTTTTTAAATGTAGAATGTGATCTGAATGCATTATATATGATGAAAAATGAATAAAAATCTAAGTTACAAAAAAAAAACCAAAAAAAAAACACATTTACTTGCTACCTGGATAAAGATTATCCAAAGATGGATTTGATCTCCAAAAGAAATTTAATGGACTGGATCACGTCTCTGTCACAGCAGACTTTGGACTGTGGATAATGGACATTTTCTTTGGCTCACTGCACATCGAATTAAATCCATAATAAGATAAGATAAGATAAGCCTTATTAGTCCCACAATGGGGAAATTCCAGGATTGCAACAGCACAGAGATAGCAACACTCAGAGCAATAATTTAGAAGATAAGAAAAATAAGAGCAGTGAATATACATATGTACACATAAATATATAAATATATATACACAGTGTGGAGCATTGTAGCTAGATGCAATAAACAGCATAACCATCTACTTAGTTACCCTACATGGTATGAATATGTACCCATACATATTGTCACCCTCCGTAGCGACTGATGTTGTCCTAGTTGTATACTGGAGGGGACCATTTTGTGTAAGTCTGTTGCGTCTTTTGCATTCAATACTATTAGGTCGTCATGTTTTTTGCTATCTCTGCGAGCAGCCCTGCTTAGGTTATACAGTCTGACAGCCGTAGGTAGGAAGGACCTGCGAAACCTCTCAGTCGCGCACCTAGGATGATGTAGTCTACTGCTGAATGAGCTCCTCAGTGCGTTCAGTATGTCCTGCATAGGGTGGGACTCGGACTCCAGCAGAGATGACAGTTTAGCCACCATCCTTCTCTCTCCTATCTCCTCCACTGGGTCAAGGCATTGCCCCAGGACAGATCTAGCTTTCTTGATCAGTTTGTTCAGTCTCTTCCTATTGGCTGTTGTAATGCCACTGCCCCAGCAGACTACTCCAAAAGTGATGGCTGATGCCACCACCGTGTTGTAGAATGTCTTCAGCAGCGCCCCTTGTACACCAAAAGACCTGAGCCTCCTCAGTAGGAACAGCCTGCGCTGTCCCTTCTTGTAGAGTGCGTCGGTATTGTGTGACCAGTCTAGTTTATTGTGCAGATGAACACCCAGGTACTTGTAGGATGTCACCATCTACATGTCTGTTCCCTGGATGTTTACTGGTGCTGTGAGGGGTTGTGCTTGCCTGCGGCAGTCCACCACCAGCTCCTTAGTTTTCCTCGCGTTGATCTGGAGGCAGTTCCGATGGCACCAGTCCATGAAGTCCTTGATAAGTCCTCTGTACTCAGCTTCATCTCCGTTGGAGACGAGGCCGACGATCACAGAGTCGTCAGAGAACTTCTGTAGATGGCAGTGTGTTGTGTTGTGTGAGAAGTCTGCAGTATAAAGGGTGAACAGGAAGGGAGCCAAAACCGTTCCCTGGGGGGCCCCCGTGTTGCCGATGATCGTGTCGGACACACAATCCCGGGTTCTCACAAACTGTGGCCGGTTTGTGAGGTAGTCCAGGATCCATGATGACAGGTACTGGTCCACCCCTGCGCACAGCAGCTTGTCCTTCAGGATCGTCGGTTGGATGGTGTTGAAAGCACTGGAGAAGTCAAAGAACATGATCCTCACCGCATTCCCGGGCTTCTCCAGGTGGGACAGAGAACGGTGAAGGAGGAAGATCACTGCATCCTCCACCCCGATGCCATGCTGGTAGGCGAACTGGAGTGGATCCATCGCTGGTCCCACCAGGGGGCGGAGGTGAGCAAGAAGCAGTCTCTCCAGGGTCTTCATCATGTGAGACGTCAGGGCCACTGGTCTGTAGCTGTTCAGGTCTCTGGGGTGGGAAGTCTTTGGTACAGGTACCACACAAGATGTTTTCCACAACTGTGGTACCCTCCCCCAGCTTCAGGCTCAGGTTGAAGATGTGCTCCACAATCCCACACAGCTGGTCTGCACAGGACTTGAGGTGCTTCGCACTGATGCCGTCCGGTCCCGAGGCCTTTCTTGCCTTGATCTTCCTCAGCTCCGTCCTCACCTGGGTCTTAGTGCGGGTCAGGTTGGGGGGCTGTGTGCTGGGAGTGGGGGGGTGTTGGTGGAGTTGGGTGTGGACAGCAGGTCTCGATGACTTTAGAGGCAGCAGTGGTTGGTGTGCAGGCGGGGGGGAGGGTGGTTGGTCAAACCTATTAAAAAACAGATTCAGATTGTTTGCCCACTCCCTGCCCCCCGTGGCCTGGGAGGAGGTATTCTGGAGCCCAGAGATGGTTTTGAGGTTTCTCCAGACCCCGCCGATGTCGCTTCGTTGCAGCTTTTCCTCCATCTTCTTCCTGAAGCTGTTCTTGCCTTCGCTGATCTTCCTCCTCAGCTCCCTCTGTACGGACTTCAGCGTCTCCCTGTTCCCCGACCTGAAGATCCTCTTCTTCTCTCTCAGAAGTGTTTTTATCTCAGGGTTGATCCAGGGTTTGTTGTTCGAGCAACACCACATGGTCTTGGTGGGTATGGTGTTATCCACACAGAGGTTGATGTAGTCCGTGATGGTGTGAGTGAGGCCATCGATGTCCTCACCATGTGGATCGCAGAGCTGCTCCCAGGCAGTGATTTCAAAACAGCCCTTTAGAGCGTCCATTGCCTCCTCAGACCATAACTTCACTGTGCGCATGACTGGAGGTTGTCTGTGTACTAGGGGTTTTGTACACCGGCAGAAGATGAACCAAGTTGTGATCCGATCTCCCGAGTGGGGGGAGTGGTGATGAGGTGTACGCCTCCTTAGTGTTTATATAGAATAAGTCCAGTGTTTTATTGTCTCTAGTGTGGCATGTGACATACTGGGTGAATGTGGGCAGAATGGGGGACAGTGAGATATGGTTGAAAATATAAAGGTAAGAAATATTGATAGCTTTATGCAGTGTTGCCAACTCACTCTTTTGGATTGATTCTCACTCTTTTGCCCTCTCTCTCACTCCAGAATCCCTATTTCTCACTCTAAAATGAGGAAATTACTGGCAATTCTGTGTTGATTTTCTTCAGATTTTTCCCATAATAAGAGCTCTCAAGTAGGGCTGCAACTAGAGATTATTTTAGTAGTCGACTAATCTAACGACTATTTTTTTTCAATTAGTCGACTAATCGCATTTATTTTTCTCATGTCCATCATCTCTGCTTCTTGTTGGGGCTCCAGTCTAGTGCATATTTTACCTCAGCTGCTGTTTAAGACCTCTTAACGTTCCGTCTCCCGTGGGCGGGAGGCATTTAAATGCCATTTTGTCTCAGCTGGACACAGTGTAACACAGTGTAACTAATATTCAGAATGAGGACTAATATTAACGAAGATGAAAAAGCAATAGTGACTGAATTCAGTCATTTACTGCATTCAACACGTTAGCCATGACAGCTCAACCCTCAGCAACCAGAGAGCTTATTGTCAAACAGGTAAGCTAACATCAAGAGCACATACCAACAGTAGTCATTTTTCTAAAGCTTGAAACAGTTGGTTATTGAAAATAAGCAGTGCTAACCTTCTTTACTTGCTAAAACTTACCCAGCAGACGGTAGTGGTGTAGCTCCCGGGTGCCGTTGTTTCAGATGCTCATGCATCACTGTAGTGCTGTTGTGGTGTCTGCCTTGCAAAGTCTGCATTTTACTTTTGGGGTTTTTTTGTCTTCTGTAAAATGTTCCCAAACAACAGAAAGTTTGGTCTGCTTTTTTTTCTGTCCATGTCGACATTCGCCATACTCGGAGCCATAAATGTGCTCCTCTTCTTCTTCGCTGGAAATTGTTCACACATTCCAGACAACAGAGGCGCTGCTGCTCTCGGCACTTCTGGTCGTGCATTGCAGTTACAACTGAACATTACTGCGGCATGAATATAAACTTTATAATTAAAAGATTTGTCAACAATAAAAATATTTGTCGACAAATTTTTATTGTCGATGTTATCGACACCGTCGACTAATCGTTTCAGCCCTACTCTCAAGGCAGGATAAAGCAGACTGAACATGTTCTTAAAGCTCTGTCTGAAACAGTCTGTTTTCAGCCTGACATTAATAAGCCCGTAATGTAATCCATTAATTAAATTATTTTGCTATGGGTGCAAGATGATTTAAGTATGCATTTAGAAGTAACATGACAGTTACTTTTCCAAGTAACTAGTTACTTTAATCATGCAGTAATTGGTAAGTAACTCAGTTACTTTTGAAAAGAAGTAACTAGTAACTGTAACTAGTTACTATTTTTTAGTAACTTGCCCAACACTGGTTATAACACTTTATTAATGATCAAGTGTTTACAACCCAAATATTAGTCTACTTCTACACAATTTAGAAATTGTCTTATTGTAAAGTGGTGCCCTTTTAGAGTGCCATCCATCCATCCATCCATCCTCCACTTGCTATTCATTGCCTATGTGAAATGCAAAGCCTTTGGGTGAGTTGTAGCGCAGTTTGGGCTGCAGTGGATTGAGTGACCCAGACCTATAATTTACAGAAACTTGGATTTTTTTAAAAAAACTTTTATGCAAATTAAGCATGGCAAGTGGAATTCATCAGCTGCAGCTACGTTATTCTGCATTAAACCAGCGGTTGCTAATGTCAAATAAAAAGCACTAAGGTGCTGTGCCTCGGTGCCTGTGGCATGGTAGCATGGGCGGCTGTAAAAAAGTGGCACTCCAACCTCTACCGGCCCGGCATAGTTATTACAATTCCTGTTTTTGTGGCTGCACTGACAGAAATGGTGAGTTAAATTTGTGTTTATTTTGAAAACAAAGCCTTATCTCCCAATTCTGGCAAATTAAAAGTTGAGAAAATATGGCGATACAGTGATATAAGCCTTCAGTTCCACTTAATTTTGACCGGGCGAGCTGAAACAGAGAGGCGGACAGACAGACAGATACACACACCCACACAGCCACAAACAGACGCACTAACTGATTACTGTTCACCGAGGCATAATAACAGATTAATTAACTGTACCTCTTATTTCTTGACTCAGACAATCTTAGAAACACTATTCGCTGGTTTGGTTTAAAGATATCAGAGAAAGCTTATTCGCATTCCGTGATGTCCAGGATCTGAAATCTGGTAGCTGCAAGCAGCTTGATGCATCGACAAATTAAATGCAGCTGGCGATGCTGTCATCAGCAGGACATGAGCAAAGGAGGCGTGACACTTTATTGTAGAACAGATAGAAGAGAAATAAAGCACTGCCATTGCTGGAAAACACCTCAGAGGGTGAGCATTATGTTTGCTAGCTACTACAGTCTGTGCTAACTACACAAACATCATCTTGACAACAGGACATAGGTACTTCATGTAAATAACCGGACCAAATGTACACAACCCAACAATAACATAAACCTTGGTGCAGACTTTCAGGTATAAAAACGACTTCAATTTATTTCACTCATTCATTGTTTGCTTTCTAATGGTTTAATTTTCCCCATGAAAACAGTTGTTTGCTCTGTCCCTCAGTTGTTTATTCCCTCTGTCTGTTGGACATCCATGTCACAGTTTCTCAAAGCATCATCTATTCAGGCTGTTAGAATGGCGCACGTCGACATGCTGCATACTGCTTTTCAGTCTGACCTGTTTTCTTGTTAACCTGATGCCACAATAGTCACAGCAGGCCTGCACAGCTCTCCATCTGGGCTGCCTGTGTGTCTTTCTGTTTGTGCGTGTGTGTGAGCGAGAGCAAGAGAGAGAGAGAGAGAGAGAGAGAGAGAGAGTGTGTGACCCTGGGCTCAGTGTCCTGTCAGCTGTTGGAGCTGTGCTGCACATTAGTCACATGACAGCCCCCAATCTGGCCCTGCCAGACCGCACTGGCCTCACCAGCCACAGGACACAACACACATGCTCACTCTAATGTACTCTGTGTACTTTGTTATGGAAGGACATGAGTACACACATACTGTATCCACGCAGTAGTAATTTGTTGTTTTTATGGGTAGGAGTTTGCACACTAGTGCTACAATGATTAGTCGATTAATCAATCAAAAATTTTGAAGAAAAAAAATTGCAGCTTTATAAGGAAAAAAGTTGCAAATTTCTGAGAAAAAAGTCACAGACTACAAAAAAAACTAAAAAAAAACAAATCATAAATTCCCAAACAGAAAGGCACTACTGTTTGTTGAGAAAAGCATCACAAACTGACAGGAAAAATGTCACAAACTTATCAGTGGAATAAAAAAAGACAGATTCCTGAGGAAAACAAGCAAATGTCTCAAGAAAATAGTTGCAAATTAACAAGACAAGAAAAAGTAGCAAATTTACACGAAAGGAGTTGCAAACAGAAGAAAAGCCCACAAATTTCTTATAAGAAGGTCACAAATTTAAGAAAAATAAAGTTCTGAGAAAAAAATCAGTTTTGTCGGGGAAAGCTGCAAATTTTTAAAGACTTGCTCTGGTAGCTATAAATCCCCTATAAAAACAAATCTACATTGTGTAACATGGTATCTTATGCCCTTTTTCCGACCCCCCCCCCCTCCCCAAAAAATCCCATTTCATTGTCTTACAGGTTTGTGTCAAAATTACCCCCCCCCCCATACACACACACACACACCACCACCACCACCACCTCCAAATGCCAGTTGTATGCACGGTGGCCCAGGAAAATGACTGAAACTGCATTGGTCTTTAAAAACAGTTTAATGGGAAAACCCCTCTTAATTTGTGTCACATTTTCAAAACAGTTTGTTAAAAAATGCTAACTAGCCTGGAGGATAACTTCAGTCAGGTCAGAGAGTCCTGACTGGCTCAACACTACCCCCCTGCCAGCTTCATGCATAGTAAGGTCACCAAAAATGCTCCGTGTGAACTCGCCTTTTCACAGGGGGCGGGGCTTAAGAGAAACTTTACAGCAAAAAAACAGAGATATGAGACATTTGAGTGATTTTGCTGTTGATATGTGTTGTAAGTCATAAAAAACATGTTATGGCCATGTTAATAAGGAAAAAAAACTTGATTTTTGTCGGACTGTCACTTTAAGAAAAAAGTCTTAAATTCATGAGGGGGAAAATTACCAACTTCCTCACAAAAAGTCACAGATTTGTGAGAAAAACAAAAAGTCACAAATGTATCTGGGGAATAAAGAAAAAAATGACAAATTTCTGAGGGGAAAAAACCCACGAATGTTCAAATAATTAGTCGAATAACCCAAAAAATAATAGCTAATTGCAGCCCTACTGCACATTCGTACTGACAGATCGTCCTGACCCTACTGTTCATCTGCCTGATGTGTGTAGTTTGTGTAGTTTCTGCCTGATTGTGGAGTTCAGCGGCAGTGTGGTGTCGCTGTGTCTGTGTGCCTCGGGCTGTTGGAGCGCCTGGAGTCTAAACCCACTGTAGCGGTTAAAGTCCTGCTGGATGGCCTCAGTCAGGCTAAGTGAGGTTGTGCCGAGACACTTACACCATGATAAATTAGGAAAAACATTTGTTTTCTGCCATTACTCATGCTGACCGTGCACATTTTTGCAAAGGTGGTTTTCTGCTGAGTTCAGTTTATTGTTGTTTAATACTTCATCATTTGAGAAATTTTGCATCAGTACCAACTATAATTTGTCTAATAGCCTGTTTTATCCAGGACCGGGGCAGTTTTTACACCATTTTCATCTCTGTATATCTCACTCTGTCCCCAAGTTTACTCTCTGTGTTGCTGCTGTTGTTAAGTGAATTCTGCTAAAACAGAACTTAAAAACAACAGTGTATTTTATCGGTATTTGATGCCACATCAATCAGACATTTTTAGTTATTTGCACATGTAGAAATGGAAAAAAAAGCTACTGTGTTTGCAGATTTAAGAAATTGTTTTACAAGTTTGAGTTGTGTGTTTATTTTTCCTTGCAAATAAACACTTTTGCATTGTTAATAATCAGGCCTAGCCTGAAAACCAGTTTTGGGGCTCCAAATATTCAGGCGTGATCCGGATTCGACCATTCAAGTGCAGTTTTTCTTCTCCGTCAGTGGACTGCATGTGGAGTGTTTTTCAGAAACATGGCTTTTTTTCCTATAAATTTGGGCCTTTTTTCATGTAAATGTGAAGTTTTTTTCTTGTAAATTTAAGACATTGTCTTTGTAGAATTACTAGATTTTTTTTTGTATGAATATGCATTTTTCCCCATGTAAATGAGACTTCCATCTATCCATCTTTTACCACTTTTCCGGAGGTCCGGGTCACGAAGGCAGTAGTTCAAGCAGAGAAGCCCAGACTTCCCTCTCCCCAGCCACCTGCTTCAAGCTCTTCAGAGAGGATACCAAGGCATTCCCAGACCAGCTGGGAGACATAGTCTCTCCAGCGAGTCCTGGGTCTGCTCCGGGATCTCCTCCCAGTGGGACGTGCCTGAAACACCTCAAGTGGGAAGCGTCCAGGAGGCATCCTGATCAGATGCCCAAACCACCTCAAGTGGCTCCTTTCGATGTGGAGGAGCAGCAGTTCTACTCTGAGCCTCTCCCGGATGACTGAACTCCTCACCCTATCTCTAAGGGTGAGTCCAGCAGTCCTACAGAGAAAACTCTTTTCAGCCACTTGTATCCATGATCTCATTCTTTCGGTCATTACCCAAAGCTCATGACCATAGGTGAGAGTAGGAACGTAGATTGAATGGCAAACCAACAGCTTTGCCTTAGAGCTCAGCTCCCTCTTCACCACGACAGACCAGTACAACATCAGCATGACTGCAGATGCTGCTCCGATCTGTCTGTCAATCGCTCGCTTCATTCTCCCCTCACTCGTGAATAAGACCCCGAGATACTGAAAACCACGAGGGATGCGGTCGAATGCCTTCTCCAAGTCCACAAAACACATGCAGACTGGTTGGGCAAATCCCCACGAACCCTTCAGGATTCTCAAGAGGGTAAAAAGCTGGTCTGATGTGCCACAGCCAGGATGAAAACCACATTGCTCCTCCTGAATCTGAGGTTTGATGAACGGCCAGACTCTCCTCTCCAGTACTCTGGCATACAGACGTGAACAAGATTGTTGGTACCCCTCTGTTAATGAAAGAAAAAACCACAATGGTCACAGAAATAACTTGAATCTGACAAAAGTGGTAATAAATAAAAATTCTATGAAAATTAACCAGTGAAAATCAGACAATGCTTTTGAATTGTGGTTCAACAGAATTATTTTAAAAAACAAGCTCATGAAACAGGCCTGGACAAAAATGATGGCACCCCTAGAAAAGATTGAAAATAATGTGACCATAGGGACATGTTCAACCAAGATGTCCTCTAATTAACATCACAGGTGTCTACAAACTTGTAATCAGTCAGTCGGCCTATTTAAAGGGTGACAAGTAGTCACTGTGCTGTTAGTTGACATGGTGTGTACCACACTAAACATGGACAAGAGGAAGCAAAGGAGAGAGTTGTCTCAGGAGATTAGAAAGAAAATTATAGACAAGCATGTTAAAGGTAAAGGCTATAAGACCATCTCCAAGCAGCCTGATGTTCCTGTGACTACAGTTGCACATATTATTCAGAAATTTAAGATCCACGGGACTGTAGCCAACCTCCCCAGACGTGGCTGCAGGAGGAGATGGATAATACGAATGGTAACAAAAGAGCCCAGAACAACCTCTAAACACATTCATGGTGAACTCCAAGGTCAAGGTACATCAGTGTCAGATCGCACCATCCGTCATTGTTTGAGCCAAAGTGGACTTCATGGGAGACGACCAAGGAGGACACCACTGTTGAAAAGAAATCATAAAAAAGCCAGACTGGAATTTGCCAAACTGCATGTTGACAAGCCACAAAGCTTCTGGGAGAATGTCCTATGGACAGATGAGACAAAACTAGAACTTTTTGGCAAGGCACATCAGCTCTATGTTCACAGATGCAAAAATGAAGCAAACCAAGAAAAGAACACTGTCCCTACTGCGAAACATGGAGGAGGTTCTGTTATGCTCTGGGGCTGCTTTGCTGCATCTGGCACAGGGTGTCTTGAATCTGTGCGGGGTACAATGAAGTCTCAAGACTATCAAGGCATTCTAGAGAGAAATGTGCTGCCCAGTGTCAGACAGCTTGGTCTCAGTCGTAGGTCATGGGTCTTGCAACAGGATAATGACCCAAAATGCACAGCTAAAAACACCCAAGAATGGCTAAGAGTGAAACATTGGACTATTCTAAAGTGGCCTTCTATGAGCCCTGATCTAAATCCTATTGAACATCTGTGGAAGAAGCTGAAACATGCCGTCTGGAGAAGGCACCCTTCAAACCTGAGACAACTGGAGCAGTTTGCTCATGAGGAGTGGACCAAAATACCTGCTGAGAGGTGCAGAAGTCTCATTGAGTTACAGAAATCGTTTGATTGCAGTGATTGCCTCAAAATTGGGTGTGATTGGGTGGTGCGGTGGCGCAGTGGTTAGCACTGCACCAGCACAGCAACTCACCCTTGGCCATGGGATCCCTGGTTCGATCCCAGCCCCTGACCAACAGTGATCTGTGTGGAGTTTGCATGTTCTCCCCGTGTCTGCGTGGGTTTACTCCGGGATTTCTCCGGTTTCCTCCCACAGGCCAAAAACATGCAGGTTAGGTTAACTGGAGACTCTAAATGGCCCTAGGTGTGAAAGTGTGTGTGAATGGTAAAGGGATAGCGCCGTACCGTGGCTGCTTCATCCATCCAGGTGGATGCCCTCAATTTCCCCTCTGGGGATCAATAAAGTATACAAAATCAAAAAAATTTAAAAAAAAGGTTGTGCTACAAAATATCAAGTTAAGGGTACCATCATTTTTGTCCAGGCCTGTTTCATGAGTTTGTTTTTTAAAATAATTCTGTTGAACCACAATTCAAAAGCATTGTCTGATTTTCATTGGCTAATTTTCATAGAATTTTTATTTATTATCACTTTTGTCAGATTCAAGTTATTTCTGTGACCACTGTGGGTTTTTCTTTCATTAACAGAGGGGTACCAACAATTTTGTCCATGTCTGTAGAGCTTTCCAGGGAGGCTAAGGAGTGTGAGCCCCCTAAAGTTGGAACACACCCTCCGGTCCCCCTTCTTGAAGAGAGGAACCACCACCCCGGTTTACCATACCAAAGGTACTGTCCCCGACTTCCACGCAGTGTTGCAGAGGCGTGCCAGCCATGACAACCCTACAACATCCAGGGCCTTGAGGTACTCTCGGCGAATCTCGTCCACCCCTGGGCCCCGGCCACCGAAGAGTTTTGTAACCACTTCGGCGACCTCAGTCCCTGTGATGGGCGAGTCGTCCCCAAGCTCTGCTTCCTCTGTGGAAGGCGTGTCAGTGGGATTGAGGAGATCCTCGAAGGCCTTTATTTTTAAAATTGCAACTTTTCTTATAAATTTGCAGTTATATTTTACAAATTTGCTATGTAAATTAGTCTTTTTCTCATAAATTTGAAAATTCATGCAAATTTGTAATTTACCTTTTATTAAAGTCAAACAGTTGGGGTGTGGGGGCAAATATCCAAACACCAATGTAATAAACAAATATCTGGATAGTCAAATATTTAGGTACAGCCCAACTAATAATAAGATTTCTCTTCAGTGTACCAGTTTTGTATCTTTATTGTGTGTTGTTTTTTTGGGGGGGGGGCATCATACACCAGTAAAGGAAATTTGAAGCTTTAGCAGCTGTGTGTTTTTTTTTCCTCACGCAGAAGTAAGGTGGAACAGCTGGTCCTGGAGAAGAACCACTTGCAGGAGACAGTGAAGAGTTTGAGAGCTTGCTGCTCCAGTATGGAGGAACAGTGTGTCCAGCATGGACGCCTGCACCAGCGCATGAAGAACAGGTGTGCACCCTGCACGCGTGCACGCACACACACACAACACACGCACTCTAGATATAACCCTGGTCAAGACATTTTCTGATAGGCATCATTTTTCGAGAATATTTGTGCCCAATTTCCTGCAAATACTTTAGGGTTGTGTTAATTCCCCCAATCACAGAAACCTTATAATTCTTATTTGACTAAAAATTGCACTTGCACCGTATTCTGAGAGGGTGTATCTTGATCTGCAGCTCAATATTGAGACTGAACCCTTCTTTTTCTATTGAAAGAAAAGCAGCCTGGGTGCAGTTTCCTTTCCCTCACTGTGCTGTTGATAGTTAATCTCTTTAGATTTTCAGAATGATGGCAGCGAGCCTCGACAAAAAAGTACAGTTTTCTTCACAGTCTGTCCTCAACCAGTGAATCTTCCGCACATCTGATGTTTACTTTATATAAGAATTGTTAAGAATTTTTGTTGACACTGTGGTATTTGTGTCAACACTTTATTCTCCTGCTGTCTGTATAGAGGCAGAGTTTTCTAATTCATCAGGCTGTACAAACAGTGTTTCTGATCCAAAACTTTTTTCTTACATAATGGCCTGGAGAGGATAAAACAGTAATAGAATTCAGCGAACAACTTGTGGCGGATCACAAATATGACAGCTCAGCATGTATAATGTGAGTTAGGTGAAACTGAGAAAAAGGTTTTAAATTAAATTTAAAAAATGTGCATGTTTAGCATTGGTTTATAACTTTTGTGCAAAGACTAAGAGTGTGTATTTCAAGAGAAATTGTGTGGTTTAGTAGTGACTTGAGCTGGAAGATCTGTGCAGAGTCAGTTCAGCTATTTTGTTTTTCTTAATAGTCAACAGCTGATGATTTGCCACCTCTTAACCCCGTTGTCAAATAAATTTATCTGCTAGTCTGTATATTGCTGTTGTGTGTTGCAACATTTTGGAATTACACGTACAATCTAAAAGAGTCAAAAACACATACCCCACCTTTGTGCCTGTAGCAGTGTTTTTCAGCCAGGGTGCCGTGAGAGACTGTTCGTAGTGCCGTGGGAAATTGTCTAATGCAATTCAAACTACAATTGGCGAGCTGCAAGCGTGGGTTCCATTAGCATAAATCAACACCTCAACAACCCTCCATGGCTTTTTCAAACTTCAGTGAGACGTGGGTATGATCCCCTGCAGATAACAGTGCATTTCTCCGGTGTAAGTTTTGTGTCCATTGTGACATTGCTGATGTCACACAAATGCGATGTGAGCCTGGAATATGGGGATGCCAGCCACTACTGATTAGAGTCACCAGCATTTTTTACAGTTTTTTTTTTATCACCCTGTGCCAAACAGCACAGATCAGTAGTTGATTGGATTATACTGATCTATATAGTTCAGTGGTTGCTGCTGTCTGTCCTCTGTTTCAACAGAGAGGAGTGCAAAATGCATTTTACATAATTAGTCATTTTTTTTCTATATCGGCACTTAGGGCTGTGCGATATGACCAAAGTTTCATTTCACGATATAAGTAATCTTATATTATGATAACAATAAGATAAGATAAGATAAGATAAGCCTTTATTAGTCCCACAACGGGGAAATTCCAGGATTGCAACAGCACAGGGATAGCAACACTCAGAGCAACAATCAGAAGGCAAGAAAAAACAAGCAAGCAAGAGCAGCTAATATACATATGTACATATTACTATAAAATATATATATACACACACACACACACACAGACACACAGTGCAGAGCATTGTAGCTGGATGGAATAAATATATGAATATATGAACACACAGTGCAGAGCACTGTAGCTAGATGGAATAAATATGTAAATATATAAACACCCACAGTATGGAGCATTGCAGCTAGGTGGAATAAATATGCAAGTATATAAACACACACAGTGCGGAGCAATGTAGCTAGATGGAATAATATGTAGATATATAAAAACACAGTGCGGAGCATTGTAGCTAGATGGAATAAATATATAGATATATAAATATAAACACAAAAAAACAATGTATATCACAATATACATTTTCTGTAACTTCTACAGTTTTAACTTTTTTACATACACCTTTCCCTCATAATTTTGCAGTGTTGTGATACAATAGCTTTTTAAATGTGCATTTGAGACTTGATTCTAATAAATTTGAGGTTTTTCTTCCAAATAATATCATATGAATAAAAAAGTAAACATTAATGAGTCAAATATTTCCTGAACCAGAGGAAAATAGCAAAAAAAAAAAAAAAAAAAAACATAAAAAATGTCTGAAAATAAGAAAATTACCCATCACTGCCATCTACAGATATAAATTAGCTGTTAGTTTAAATCAATGAAAATGTAAGTGTAGAGCCACAGACTGAATACTGCCATTCTGGCCTGATTTAACCTGTTTGCTTCTTTGTAAAAATCTGTCTATAAATGCATGATATCTCTGTCTGTGTGTGTTTGTGTGTCTGTTCCACGCATATCTCTTGAACCATTGGTCAGACTGGCCTAAGATTTTAAACATGCTTTGCTGAGGTTATGAGGGTGTGCATCCCTGAATATGGAGTCACTCAGTCAAAATATGTAATTTTTATCAATAAAGGTTTAGCCACGACTCTGTCACCACTCTGTGTCTCTTCATACCGATTGACTCCATGCTGACTGGATAATACGTGGCATCACGGCCATGCTGATTGGATAATGCGCAGCATCATGACTTGTCAGTCACCACAGTGTTCTCTGGACAAAACAAGGAAGTGAAAAACGACAAATTTGACTAGAAAAAGATAATACTGAAGATTTAATGCTTAAAAAATTATTCCATAAAGTTGCTGTGATTGCGTAGGTCTAAAGGATAATTCAGCTTATGTGGAGAACATGAAGTGCACGAGCACACTGGGCAGAGCGTCAGTAGGGACCGAGTCTGACAAATCAACACAGAACATGCCGGGAGAAGCAGCGACCAGACACGACCTGGCTCAAAGGCATGCTAACTGATGGCGATTTAAAAAAAAAAAAAAGTTATTTTCAATAAAGTGAAAAAAAAAAGATAATGCATGGAGTGTGCTTTTGCCCTGAGGCTGATTTATCATGGAAAACAGCTGAGCTCTGTGGTTCAAGTGATCAGCTGATTGGATCCACCTCCTCCGGTGTTCTGACATTTTGGCATATCTATCAGAACAGCATGGACAGCTGATGGTACAGACTGCAAAGGTGAAAAAAAAAAAACGTGGGGGGAAGGCCCTACAATCATTGCTCCACAAATGTGGGACGTATCAACCATACGCTGGATAGATTTTCAGCATGGGGCACATATTTTTTCCAGTTTATAAAGTTTTTCACCGGGTCTGAGGTGTGCGCGAAAAAAAAAAATTGTGCTTTGGTTAACGTTTAGAGGGTCAAAAATGTGATTGTTTAGGCGGAATGATAATAAATAATCTTCTTACATCAATAAAAAAAGAAACGCTTACAATAGAGCCGTGGTGCTCACATTGTTAGTCTTTGCCAGTCACGCCCTCAAGGTTCAGATCATTATTTGGCTTCAGTGTCGCCCCAGCGTGACAATATTGGCACTGCCTCAATCTTAGCATTAAAGTTAAAAAAAAAACCTTTTAACTTTATTTCAATTCAATTCAATTCAATTCAATTCAACTTTATTTATATAGCGCCATTTCACAACAACAGTCATCTCATAGCACTATCAACTGTAGGGAGGACCCCCACAGTTGCAGAAAGACCCCAGCGATCAGGCGATCCCCTGTGAGCAAGCACTTGGCGACGGTGGAGAGGAAAAACTCCCTTTTAACAGGAAGAAACCTCCAGCAGAACCAGGCTCAGGGAGGGGCAGTCATCTGCTGCGACTGGCTGGGGGGTGAGGGGACAGAGAAGAAGAAAAGAACAGACATCTAGAGAGCAAACAGCACGATGGGGACTCAATCTATGGGAGAGAACAAACAAATGTTAATGACCAGCAAAAAAAAAAATATTTCATAGAGAGTGAGGAAAGGAGTGAGGCCCAGTGCATTACCGGAGGTCCCCCGGCTGACTAAACCTATTAGCAGCATAACTAAGGGAGGGTTCAGAAACACATGATCCCTCCCTAATTGTAGGCTATATCAAAAAGGTAGGTTTTAGCCCTATTCTTAAAAACAGAGATCGAGTCTGACTCCCGAATCCAGATTGGCAGCTGATTCCACAGGAGAGGAGCTTGATAACTGAAGGCTCAACAACAAAATATTGCTAAAATATAAAATGATGCACTACAATGGGTCTCAAATATTTGTAAATGTGTCCTGTTATAGTACTGCATGAGTTTATTGACGATACACAGAAGAAATTCAATAATGCACTGAACTCCATCACTGAACAGTGATATAAATTAAAATAATTATAATGGTGAGTGAATAACTCCCATTCCCTAAAGTGCAAGATACACTATTCAATTCAATTCATTCAACTTTATTTATCCCTCAAGGGGCAATTAACTTTAAAAAAAGCAACTTTACATTGATGCACTGAGTTGTGCAAACACAATAGACAATAAATGAAGACAAACTGAAAGTCACATCTAACCAACCATTAGTGAGAGTGCTATAATAAATAGTACTAAAAAAAACAACAATAAGATTGGGGGTTACTAAATGAGTAAAAGAGCGGTCATGATAAAAACAAAAACATAAAACTTGTATAATAATAAATAATAATATTTTTTAAAAAAAAAACCATTTGTGTGACATTTAACAACCTTAAGAAGCATTTAGTAGCTTTATTGCTAAGGGAATAAAGGACTTGGCATACCGATAAGTTTTGCTAGCAGGTAAAACATAACAGCACCCTGATGGCAAAAGAGAGAATTCATTAGAGAGGACATGATCAGGAGAAGATAAAATGCATTCTGCTTTCCGAATGATCTGGTTACAAAAGGAATTCATATCTCTCTGTCTCACACCGATAATCTTCGAACAGATCTTCATGATATTGTTCAGACTATTTCTGTCTTTAACTGTGAGACTATTAAACCAGCAGATAAAAGAAAAACAAAGTAAACTCTCAATAAAAGACCGATAAAAATGACAGAGAATCATTTGACTCATTGAAAAGGAGTTCAGTTTCCTTAAAAGGTGGATTCTCTATTTTCTATTAAAGGTGGATTCTACTATTATCTTGAATATAAGTGATAAAAGATCACACAAATAAGTGATCATGTGGAAATGTGAAAGGACGAGACAGAGTTTATCTCACGAGTCAGGTTTATTCACATTCTCCAACATGAGTAATACAGGAAGAGAAAGAAACCCAGACCTTCATCCCCTTTTTATACCCCAGGAGCTTCAAAGCTCCAGTCACAATGCATTTAATCCCAAATAACAATGCATGCCTTTCAGATCTTATCACCCCCACCCAAAGTCACTGTCAGCCAGGAAATCCCCCACTGCCATCTCTTTGCATATCAAAGACCACATTTCACATCCTCCTGTTATCTCTGAGGAGGCTCAGTCCTTTGTTCATCTGAGACGTGAAGCATACAGTAAGCATACAGTGATATACACATGAAGCATAAGGTGGTATACATTTGTGCATATGAAACCCACATATGTGTGCCACATGACCGCCCCCCCAAACGTCTAAGATGTAACAACAGAATAACGGTCAGCCTGTCATGATAAAATCATTACACATCAGCCCACGTGTTGCTTGGGCCTCAGTCTCCTCCCGTATCTGCTGTAAGCCGGCTTCAACACTTCCGTGGCACCATCCTGCTGGGGGGCTGCTGTCTGAGGGTGAGAATTGTTAGTCAATCCCTGTGGGTGTTGTGGGGGATTTTCTCTAGGGGGTCTGCCGCGTCGAGGAGCCTTGGCCAACAGCACGTCGTCGTCCGCCACCACAAAGGCGGGTTTGAGCCTGTTAATGCCAATCTTCTCCTTCCTGCCCCCCCAAATCTAGCAAAAAATGCTTATCCCCTGTTTCCAGCACTCTAAATAGCCCATCATAAGGTGGTCGTAACGGCGGGCGATGGGCATTGTGTCTGACAAAAACAAACTCCGCGTTTTTTAAAGCCTTAGGTATAAAAACGTGTGGAAAACTGTGGTGAACGGGGCCAGGCAGCGCGCCCGATTCCATGCCACGCTGCAACCACTGAGCCGGGGAACATTCTGGCGCAGGATTATCTGGGAGAAACTCCCCGGGCAGCCAAAGTGGCTGCGCAAAAACTAGCTCCGCCGGGGAGGCTTCTAAATCCTCTTTAGGTGCAGAATGCAACCCCAATAAAACCCATGGTAGCTTGTCCACCCAATTTGCATCCGTAAGCGACGCTCTGAGAGCCGCTTTCAATGACCTGTGAAAACGTTCGCATAACCCGTTAGCCTGCGGATTGTACGTGGTTGTGCGGTGGATCGTTACCCCCAGGCTGCGGGCCATTGCTGACCAAAGTTCTGAAACAAATTGAGGGCCTCTGTCAGACGTAACGTCCGACGGGACTCCAAAACGCACTACCCATGCTGTTAAAAACGCGCGCGCCACCTCCTCGGCTGTGGTTGACGCCAGTGGGACCACTTCCGGCCAGCGCGTGGTGCGGTCTACCATTGTCAGAAGGTGTGTGCACCCCTTTGACGGGGGAAGGGGGCCTACGAGGTCCACGTGAACATGATCGAACCTCTTAGCCGGGATGTGAAACGGCTCCAAGGGAGCTCTCGTGTGTCTGTGTACCTTGGCTCGTTGACAGGCCATGCAGGCTGCTGCCCACTCCCTAACTTGTTTGCGCAGGCTCGGCCATACAAATTTCTCTCCCACCATTTTGACCGACGCGCGCACTCCAGGGTGCGCCAGAGAATGAATCGAGTCAAAAACGCGGCGGCGCCACGTGGCCGGTACCACAGGACGCGGTCGCCCAGTGGAGACATCACAGATTAGGGGGGAGATACCATCTTGCAGCACCCTGTTCTCCAGCCTTAACCCTGTTGGTCCAGACTGGAGTGCGCGCACGTCCGCGTTGCTAACCTGATCCGCGGCCATGGCTGCGTAATCTATCCCTACGCGGACTGGGGCTGCGCGCACTTCCGCGTCGCTAACTTGATCCGCGGTCATGGCTGCATAATCTACCCCCACGCGGACTGGAGCCGCCACGGCACGCGAGAGGCAGTCTGCCACTACATTAAGTTTACCCACCACATGCTGGATACCGGTAGTAAACTCTGAGATCGCGGCCAGGTGTCTCTGCTGCCGGCCTGACCACGGTTCTGAAACCTTGGCCATCGTGAAAGTCAGCGGCTTGTGATCAACGAACGCGGTGAAACGGCGTCCCTCCAGCCAGAACTGGAAGTGGCGAATGGCCAAGTGGAGAGCTAACAACTCCCTGTCGAATGCGCTGTATTTTCGTTCACTATCGCGCAAGGTCCTGCTGAAAAAGGCGAGCAGTTGCCAAGCCCTGGCTACATGCTGTTCCACGACCGCCCCTATGGCCACATCTGACGCGTTAGTAGTGAGTGCTATGCGGGCCGTTGGGTCTGGATGTGCTAACAACGCAGCGTTTGCCAGGGCTGTTTTGACTTCCGAGAATGCTCGCTCTCGCTCCGGAGATCATTCGATTTTATTTGTGGGTTTTTGTTTTTTTAGTGCGGCATATAATGGTTGCATGAGCTGCGCTGCGCGGGGGAGGGAACGGTTATAAAAATTCACCATTCCCAAAAACTCTTGTAACGCTTTGACCGTTTGTGGCTGGGGAAAATTTGTTAGTGCGCGCACTTTGTCAGGCAGAGGAACCACTCCTTCTGGAGAGACGCGATGCCCCAAAAAATCAATCTGCGTCACCCCGAACTGACACTTCGCTGGGTTGATTATTAACCCGTGCTCTCCCAACCTCCGGAAAACTGCCGTGAGGTGGTTTTCGTGTTCGTCTTCGGACGCGCTGGCTACCAAAATATCGTCCAGGTAGACGAACACGAAGGGGAGATCGCGCAACACCGCGTCCATCATGCGTTGGAACGTCTGCACCGCGCCTTTAAGCCCAAACGGCATGCGCAAAAACTTGAATAGACCGAACAGAGTTATTACTGCTGTTTTGGGTATGTCCTCAGCGCGTACTGGGACCTGGTGGTAACCGCGTACTAAGTCTATCTTAGAAAAAACACGCGCCCCCGCCAAATGAACTGAAAAATCTTGGATATGCGGGATTGGGTAGCGGTCGTGCACTGTAGCATTGTTCAACCTGCGAAAATCTCCGCAAGGACGCCACGAGCCATCATCTTTCGGGACCATGTGAAGCGGTGAAGCCCATGGGCTTTTCGAACGCCTGATGATGCCCAACTTTTCCAGGTTGGCGAACTCCTCGCGCGCTATGGTCAGTTTAGCTGCATCCAAGCGCCGGGCTTTTGCAAAAACGGGCGGTCCGGTGGTAGTAATAAAACGTTCCACCCCGTGTTTAGCCACAGCCGCTGAAAATGTTGGGACTGTGAGTGCTGGGAACTGAGTGAGCAGTGTGTGGAACTTACCACCTGCAGCTGTGACGTTGGCTTGTGCTGTTGACGGGGCCACTCGAGCTGTACAGGGAATAGAATAAAAAGAGAGTGCATTAACCAGCCGCCTGTTAGCAAGATCAACCAACAAACCATGTGAGCACAGAAAATCAGCCCCTAACATATTGAAATTCACTGCAGCTATGACGAAAGTCCACTCAAATGTACGGCCGTGTAGGGACAGAAGCAGAGTCCTCTCACCAAAGGTCTTAATCGCCGAGCCGTTCGCTGCTGACACCCCCGGACCACTGGAAGGCGCCAGCCGGTCAGCGGAGGAAGGTGTGATGAAACTCAACTGGGAGCCTGCGTCCACGAGGAAATGCCTCCCTGAGCGCACATCCTTCAAGTAGAGCAGCTTGTTCTCCTCCCCGAGGGCCGCAGCTGCTACCGACCCCCGGTCTTGGCGTTTCCCGAGCGCTTGAAATGGCACGGTGGTATACATTTGCGTGCCTTCTCTGCAAAGCGGCGATGGTAGAAACAGAGGGTGTCTCCTCCGCAATCCTTGGCCCCCGCCGCCGCCGTCGTCGGTGGGTCTGCTACCGCCGTCTTTGGCCCCTCGTCGTCTTCGGCTGTCGCGCTGCACCCCGTCGCTGCTGCGGTGGCCACGCGCTGTTTGCTGGCATTGAGAATCCGGTGCGCCTCCTGGGCCAGCGCGCGGAAGTCCCACTGGGCCAACAACGGCGAACCGGCCAGGGTCGCTCTCGTGGCCGACGGTAGGGTTCTCAGGAAAATGTGGGTGAAGAGGAAATCGTCGCCGTCTGAGCCCCTCAACCTCAGCATGTCCTCCATCAGGTCAGCGGGCGTGCCATCTCCCAAGTCGTTCAGAGCCAGGAGTCTCTCCGCTCTCTCCTGGGCTGAGAGAGTGAAACGCTGGATGAGCGCAGCCTTCAACGCGCTGTATTTGTCGTTGGCTGGTGGGTTCACCAAAAGTCTCTGCACATGCCGAGACGTGCGGTTGTCGAGCTTGGCAATTACATGGTAGAATTTCATCTCATCTACCGTTATCCCCCGGAGGGCGAACTGTGCTTCGACCAAGAGGAACCAGGAGCACGGGTTGTCTCGCCAAAAGTCCGGTAGCTGGACGGTAGCGGCATTCGCCTGGCTGGGAGCTCCTGACCCGGCTGGTTCGGGGGAATTTCTTTCACTCATCGTCTTAGGGTCACCAGTGTGGAAATGTGAAAAGATGAGACAGAGTTTATCTCACGAGTCAGGTTTATTCACATTCTCCAACATGAGCAATACAGGAAGAGAAAGAAACCCAGACCTTCATCCCCTTTTTATACCCCAGGAGCTTCAAAGCTCCAGTCACAATGCATTTAATCCCAAATAACAATGCATGCCTTTCAGATCTTATCAAAGGCTCAGTCCTTTGTTCATCTGAGACGTGAAGCATACAGTAAGCATACAGTGATATACACATGAAGCATAAGGTGGTATACATTTGTGCATATGAAACCCACATATGTGTGCCACAATCAGACAAATAAACAAGAGATCTGAAACAGTCACTAATATTGGATGTCCCATTCATTTTCAATATTTAGGTATTCTGCAATTAATATTCACACAGTCAAATAAATCTTAGTGCCATTTACTCCCTTTTATATTTGTCAAAGTCTAACATGTGCTTGCCGACATATAATAAGCTGCACCTCTTTGTATTCCACTTTCAAACACAGCCTACATTTGGGCCTGTAAAGCCTGACTGGCATACCTGTTTCAGACAGGAATACTTGCGTTCTACGGGCAGTGCATTAGTATTTCAGATTGGTCATTACCTGAAAATCAAAGACACGAAAGGTAGAAAGGTAATGTAATAAAATACATGTGATGACTTTAACTTTATTCATTATCGCTACTTGAGTAATTAAAATTCTTAGAAATCAAGTAAATTACATTAAGAGCCAACTTGCTCCTCCGACTCATTTTAATTTATTTATTTTGTGGTATGTGCCACTATCATGCAGTTTTGCAGCTTTAATACAAATTTTTTCAGATAAAACTAAGAAACTCAGCCGTAATATGAAACAGTGGTCTGATACACTAAAATGTTTCCAGTCAGCGACAATTTAGCATTGTCATATAGCATTTGCTGTTTTATAATTAGAAATGGTGTTAACGTTACCTCCTACTTAAACAAGGTTAGTGGACTGTCCTCTCTGACACAGCACAATGGAAACAATCCCACATCCCTGGCATACAGAAGTAGCAGCTATTTCACCAAACCAGTAGTTTGGAGTTAGCTGCTGTGCTAACCACCAGACTGAAGCCGAGCCACACACCTGTTCTGCTGCGCGCATTGCAGGGAAGAGGCAGGCCGTTGACAAGTAGTGCGTGAGGAGCTTTGCTGAAGAAACGGGAGCATGTGCATTTTAAAACACGATACAAACAATAGAGCATTCTATGAAACGAAAGATGTTTTTATATTGTCATATCGCACAGCTTTATTGGCACTTAATGGCTTTTATATTTACAGAAAGAGACTCTGTGTGTGTGTGTGTGTGTGTGTGTGTGTGTGTGTGTGTGTGTGCGTGCGTGCTTGCACTTTTATTTGGTGGGGCTCTGTGTTTGTGTGTTGCATTTTGTGTCCAGCTCTACACAAAGTGGATACTTTTTTGGGGGGAGGGTGCTGTCACGGAAAAGAGGACCAGAACATAACAGGTTGAAAGTTATGCGGGGCCAGGATGCACTAAAGAGCATAGAACAGAGGTGAACAGGGAGACTGCCCAGTGCTGAGCCAGGACAGACTTGTGTCTGCTCCACAGCATCTGGAAACGGTCATGCTACGGGTCCACCTAGGGGTCTGTTGACGGAAGGTCCCTGCACCTCCTCCGCCGGCCCATCTGTCCATCCATCTCCAGTAATTCTCATTTTCAAACTAATTTATTCTCCTGGTAACGGTGGAATATCATTGCTGATTTTTATGTAATCGCGGCATGTTTCACACAAGTACAGAAAAATTTCAACGTGAGCGCAGCAGAACCACTTCTGGCTGAGTTTCCTGACAGCTGCACAATTCCAGAAACTTAGGAAGAATAAACGAAAAACTGAATTTCAATGCTCCAGTGTAGGAGCATTTTGGACTGAAGCCAAATGAATGAGGAGAGCCCAGTAAAATCACTTTACTATGTGGCCTATATTTAAAAATGGAACAAAAACTGAAAAAATGCATTAAAACGTAACCATCCCACACAATTTTTTAGCCGATTACAATGTAATAGGCTAGAATGTGTTATAACATTTTGCGGTCGGTGGGGTGCTGCAGGATTTTCTTCAATGAATGGTGCCGCCCCTCAAACAAAGTTGAAAAACACTGCTGTAGCATCCAAAGCTTCACACAGTTTATGCATGTTTGACTGAATGTGTACATTGAAGACCCTGAGCTCTGTAATGTGTTTTCAGGTTAATGAATTTTGAAGGCCAAGTTCAAGTTTAAGGAACCAGTGTATTTTTGGACAGACATCTTGAGAGTCAGAGTTCATTTTGCCAGAGTTTCCTGGACCTGCAGAGCTATTAAAGCAACACTGTGTAAGATTTTCATCTTAAAATAATGTTTCCAAAGTTATTTTGATAGTGCATCAACCTTAGATTGAGCAAATGTCACTTCACCCATAGGCTGAGTGGACTCACATTTCCTGCAACAGCTCTGTTCTTGGTAGGGACACTGAAAAGACTACACCGTGTTCCAAATTATTATGCAAATAGGATTTTAATGTCATAAACATTCAGTTTTGTTTTTTTGTTTTTTCAATTAAACTCATGGATGGTATTGTGTCTCAGGGCTCTTTGGATCACTGATATAAATCTCAAACATCTGTCATGATTAGTTTGCCAGGTGAGCCCAATTCAAGGAAAACTACTTAAGAAGGATGTTCTACATTATTAAGTATGCCACAGGTTTCGAGCAATATGGGAAGGAAAAAGGATCTCTCTGCTGCCCTTAAGCATCAAATAGTGCAGTGCCTTGGACAAGGTATTAAAACATTAGATATTTCACGAAAACTTAAGCGTGATCGTCGCACTATGAAGAAATTTGTGGCTGATTCAGAGCACAGACGGATTTGTGCAGATAAAGGCATAATGAAGGTTTCTGCCAGACAAATTCATCAGATTAAGAGAGCAGCTGCTAAGTTCCATTACAAAGCAGCAAACAGGTATTTGAAGCCGCTGGTGCCTCTGGAGTCCCACGAACCTCAGGTGTAGGATCCTCCAGAGGCTTGCAGTTGTGCATAAACCTACTATTCGGCCTCCCCTAATCAATGCTTACAAGCAGAAATGGTTGCAGTGGGCCCAGAAATACAGACTAATTTTCAAACAGTCGTGTTTACTGATGAGTCCCGTGCAACCCTGGATGGTCCAGATGGCTGGAGTAGTGGATGGTTGGTGGATATCCACCATGTCCCAACCAGGCCGTGATGTCAGTAAGGAGGTGGTCGAGTCGTGTTTTGGGCCGGAATCATGGGGAGAGAGCTGGTAGGCCCCTTTCGGGTCCCTGAAGGTGTGAAAATAACCTTGGCAAAGTATATAGTTTCTGACTGACCACTTTCTTCCATGGTACAAAAAGAAGAACTATGTCTTCCATAGCAAAATTATCTTTGTGCATGGCAATGCATCATCTCATGCTGCAAAGAATACCTCTGTGTCATTGGCTGCTATGGGCATAAAAGGAGAGAAACTCATGGTGTGGGCCCCATCCTCTCCTGACCTCAACCCTGTTGAGAACCTTAGTTCTTAGGGGTCTTAGTTTTCAAATTCAAGATTCAAGAAGGTGCTGCCATAATTTTCTCCATACTCTAACATGCATTCAATGCAATTTAGTTGTTGTAATGACTAATTATTTTATTTCTTTTTTTAAATTTGAGTTCTCAGCAAGAATACAATGTTGGTCATTTTTTGACAACTTTACTGAACATTTAATTCTACATAAATCACTGTTTAACAGGACATTTTTGGCAATCCTGTGCTTTTCTTGTGGTGTTACATACAAGTGCATCTCAAAAAATTAGAATATCATGAAAAAGTTCAATATTTTTTGTCACTCATTTCAGAAAGTGAAACCCATATATTATATAGAATCATTACACACAGAGTGATATAGTTCAAGTGTTTATTTATTTTAATTTTGATGATTATGGCTTACAGCCTATGAAAACCCCAAATTCAGTTTCTCAAAAAATTAGAATATTACACAGAATTAATTTTAAAAAATTGCTTTTTAATAGAAATGTTGGCCGACTGAAAAGTATGTCCATGTACACACTCAATACTTGGTCGGGGCTCCTTTTGGATTAATTACTGCATCACTGTGGCGTGGCATGGAGGTGATCAGCCTGTGGCACTGCTGAGGTGTTATGAAGGTCCAGGTTGCTTTGACAGTGACCTTCAGCTCGTCTGCATTGTTGGGTCTGGTGTCTTTCATCTTCCTCTTGACAGTACTCCATAGATTCTCTATGGGGTTTAGGTCAGGAGAGTTTGCTGGCCAATCAAACACAGTGATGCCATGGTCATTAAACCAGGTTTTGCTTTTGGCAGTGTGGGGGGGTGCCAAGTCCTGCTGGAAAATGAAATCAGCTTCATAAAGCTTGTCAGCAGAGGGAAGCATGAAGTGCTCTTAAATTTCCTGGTAGACGACTCTGCTGACTTTGGTCTTTTCCTATATTATACTATATAGTATTTTCTATACCCTATTACTATAGAACAAGTAATGTTAGAGCCGCCAAACTTTGTACACAGGTTCATCCTGTGACCGTGAAGTGTGACTGTTTTTTTATCGTAAGGTCAAAGGTTAAGGTCAAAATGGCATATAAATTATATTTCAACAACAAAGAATGTTAGGATCACAAAACTTGGTACACAGGTTCACCCTGAGACTATGACCAGTGATTGTGGGGTTTGGGTCCAAAAGTCAAGGTTAACATTTCCTATGCCCTCTTATTATTGACGCTCTCTAGTGTCACCAAACTTACTACACAGGTTTACAGTGGGATCCTGACCTTCAACTATGGGTTGTATACAACAATTTTTGTTGTATGTTCATTGGATGATAGGTTTATCATAATTTGGTTCTGCCCCAATAATTATATGAACATGTGCTGTCTGTCAGTGATGTATATATAACTATACTAGACTGGTCACACAATACTGATGCACTCTACAAGAAGGGACAGCGCAGGCTGTTCCTACTGACGAGACTCAGGTCTTTTGGTGTACAAGGGGCGCTGCTGAAGACATTCTATGACACGGTGGTGGCATCAGCCATCACTTTTGGAGTGGTCTGCTGGGGCAGTGGCATTACCGCAGCCGATAGAAAGAGACTGAACAAACTGATCAAGAAAGCTAGCTCTGTCCTGGGGCAGCGCCTTGACCCAGTGGAGGAGATAGGAGAGAGAAGGACGGTGGCTAAACTGTCATCTCTGCTGGAGTCCGAGTTCCACCCTATGCAGGACATACTGAATGCACTGAGGAGCTCATTTAGCAGCAGACTACATCATCCCAGGTGCACAACCGAGAGGTTTCGCAGGTCCTTCCTACCAACGGCTGTCAGACTGTACAACCTAAGCAGGGCTGCTCGCAGAGATAGCAAAAAAGACGTAACAACCTAATAAGATAAGATAAGATAAGCCTTTATTAGTCCCACAACGGGGAAATTCCAGGATTGCAACAGCACAGGGATAGCAACACTCAGAGCAACAATCAGAAGGCAAGAAAAAAAACAAGCAAGCAAGAGCAGCTAATATACTGTACATATGTACATATTACTATAATATATATATATACACACACACAGACACACAGTGCAGAGCATTGTAGCTGGATGGAATAAATATATGAATATGTAAACACACAGTGCGGAGCAATGTAGCTAGATGGAATAATATGTAGATATATAAACACACAGTGCTGAGCATTGTAGCTAGATGGAATAAATATGTAAATATATAAACACACACAGTGCAGAGCATTGTTGCTAGATGGGATGAAACAGCACAACCGTCTACTTAGTTATCCTACATGGTATGATTATGTGCCCATACATATTCTCACCCTCCATAGCGACCGGTATGTTCCTAGTTGTATGCCGGAGGGGACCATTGTGTAAGTCTATTGCATCTTTTGCATTCAAAAAACTATTAGTTTGTTACGTCTTTTTGCTATCTCTGCGAGCAGCCCTGCTTAGGTTGTACAGTCTGACAGCCGTTGGTAGGAAGGACCTGCGAAACCTCTCGGTTGTGCACCTGGGATGATGTAGTCTGCTGCTAAATGAGCTCCTCAGTGCATTCAGTATGTCCTGCATAGGGTGGAACTCGGACTCCAGCAGAGATGACAGTTTAGCCACCGTCCTTCTGTCTCCTATCTCCTCCACCGGATCAAGGTGCTGCCCCAGGACAGAGCTAGCTTTCTTGATCAGTTTGTTCAGTCTCTTCCTATCGGCTGCAGTAATGCCACTGCCCCAGCAGACCACTCCAAAAGTGATGGCTGATGCCACCACCGTGTCATAGAATGTCTTCAGCAGCGCGCCTTGTACGCCAAAAGACCTGAGTCTCCTCAGCAGGAACAGCCTGCGCTGTCCCTTCTTGTAGAGTGCATCAGTATTGTGTGACCAGTCTAGTTTATTGTTCAGATGAACACGCAGGTACTTATAGGCTGTCACCATCTCGATGTCTGTTCCCTGTATATTTACTGGTGCTGTGAGGGGTTGTCCTTGCCTGCGGCAGTCCACCACCAGCTCCTTAGTTTTTCTCGCGTTGATCTGGAGGCAGTTCCGATGGCACCAGTCCACGAAGTCCTGGATCAGCCCTCTGTACTCAGCTTCATCTCCATTGGAGATGAGGCCAACGAACGCAGAGTCATCAGAGAACTTCTGTAGATGGCAGTGTGTTTTGTTGTGTGAGAAGTCCGCAGTATAAAGAGTGAACAGGAAGGGAGCCAGCACCATTCCCTGGGGGCCCCCGTGCTACTGATGATCGTGTCGGACACACAGTCCCGGGTTCTCACAAACTGAGGCCGGTTCGTGAGGTAGTCCAGGATCCATGATGACAGGTGCTGGTCCACCCCTGCGCGCAGCAGCTTGTCCTTCAGGATCATCGGTTGGATGGTGTTGAAAGCACTGGAGAAGTCAAAGAACATGATCCTCACCATATTCCCGGGCTTCTCCAGGTGGGACAGAGAACGGTGAAGGAGGAAGATCACCGCATCCTACACCCCAATGCCATGCTGGTAGGCGAACTGGAGTGGATCCATCGCTGGTTCCACCAGGGGGCGGAGGTGAGCAAGGAGCAGTCTCTCCAGGGTCTTCATCAAGTGGGACGTCAAGGCCACCGGTCTGTAGCTGTTCAGGTCTTTGGGGTGGGAAGTTTTTGGTACAGGTACCACACAAGATGTTTTCCACAGCTGTGGTACCCTCCCCAGTTTCAGGCTCAGGTTGAAGATATACGTCACAATCCCACACAGCTGGTCTGCACAGGACTTGAGGAGCTTTGCGCTGATGCCGTCCGGTCCCGACGCCTTCCTCGCCTTGATCTTCCTCAGCTCCGTCCTCACCTGGGTCCTGGTCAGGGTCAGGATGGGGGGCTGTGTGTTGGGAGTGGGGGGGTGTTGGTGGAGTGGGGAGTGGGCAGCAGGACTTGATTTCTTTAGAGGCAGCAGTGGTTGTTGTGCAGACAGGGGGGAGGGCGGTTGGTCAAACCTATTGGAAAAACAGATTCAGGTTGTTCGCCCACTCCCTGCCCCCCGTGGCCTGGGGGGAGGTATTCTGGAGCCCAGAGATGGTTTTGAGGTTTCTCCAGACCCTGCTGATGTCGCTCTGTTGCAGCTTGTCCTCCATCTTCTTCCTGAAGCTGTCCTTGCCTACTCTGATCTTTCTCCTCAGCTCCCTCTGTACGGACTTCAGCATCTCCCTATTCCCCGACCTGAAGATCCTCTTCTTCTCTCTCAGAAGTGTTTTTATCTCAGGGTTGATCCAGGGTTTGTTGTTTGAGTGACGCCGTATGGTCTTGGTGGGAACGGATTTGTCCACACAGAAGCTGAGGTAGTCCGTGAAGGTGTGAGTGAGGCCATCGATGTCCTCACCATGTGGATCGCAGAGCTGCTTCCAGGCGGTGGCTTCAAAACAGCCCTTTAGAGTGTCCATTGTCTCCTCAGACCATAACTCCACAGTGTGCATGGCCGGAGGTTGTCTGTGCACTAGGGGTTTGTACACCGGCCGGAGATGAACCAAGTTGTGATCCGATCTCCCGAGTGGGGGGAGTTGTGATGAGGTGTACGCCTCCTTAGTGTTTGCGTAGAATAAGTCCAGTGTTTTATTGTCTCTAGTGTGGCATGTGACATACTGGGTGAACGTGGGTAGAATGGGAGATAGTGAAACATGGTTGAAATTGCCTGAGATGAGGAGAAGAGCATCTGGGTGTTCAGTCTGCAGCCTGCTGGTTACTGAATGGATGATGTCACGCGCTGTCCCAGCGTTCGCCGTCGGATTTGCATAAACAACAATGCAGATCACATGTGAGTGTTCTCTCGGGAGATATGTAGGCCGCATGCTAACAGCTAGCAACTCAATGTCTTTGCTGCAGTGTCGTTGTTTAACAGTGATATGTCCCGGTCTGCACCAGTTGTTGTTAACATACATTATCACTCCACCGCCCCTTGCTTTGCCACTGTCTGGTGTTCGGTCTGCCCGTATCATGTGGAAACCCTCCAGCTCAATGTTAGCATCTGCTGCTAGTTCAGTTAGCCATGTCTCAGTAAACAAAAGGAGAGATCACTCCCGGTAAGTGCTATCGTAACGGGAGATAGCCGCTAGCTCATCTACCTTTCCTAGTATCGACCGTACATTTCCCATGACAATAGATGGAAGGGAGGGTCTGTACCTTATATTTTTTGTCCTCCGCCTTACTCCAGCCCGGCAGCCGCGGCGTTTTCGCCTCAGTTCTCTCGGTATGTCGAGTTTTTCCAATGGGACCGGGTGGCGGTTGAATGCTAGCAGCTCTTCCCTGCTATAAACAGTGGCTCCGTCCACCGGCTCAGGAGACATTTGGGACGATCTGTGTGTCCGTGATATAAGTGGAGTGAAAAAAGACGGATCAAAAAGAGAGAGGAGGGGAAAAAGACTCGGAATCGAGCCGCTGTTGCAAAGGGCGGCCGACTCGTGTGGCGCCGGGAGAAAAAAAAAAAAAAATTTTTTTAAATAGTTTTTTAATAGTTTTTGAATGCAAAAGATGCAATAGACTTACACAATGGTCCCCTCTGGCATACAACTAGGAAAATACCGGTCGCTATGGAGGGTGAGAATATGTATGGGCACATAATCATACCATGTAGGATAACTAAGTAGACGGTTGTGCTGTTTCATTCCATCTAGCAACAATGCTCCGCACTGGGTGTGTTTATATTTATATATCTATATATTTATTCCATCTAGCTACAATGCTCCGCACTGTGTGTTTATATATCTACATATTATTCCATCTAGCTACAATGCTCTGCACTGTGTCTATATATATATATATATATATATACTGTATGTTTATAGTAATATGTACATACAGTGGGGTAAAAAAGTATTTACTCAGCCACCAATTGTGCAAGTTCTCCCACTTAAAAGATGAGAGAGGTCTCCAATTTTCATCATAGGTATACTTCAACTATGAGAGACAAAATAAGAAAAAAAAATCCAGAAAATCACATTGAAGGATTTTTAATGAATTAATTGGTAAATTCCTCGGTAAAATAAGTATTTGGTCAATAACAAAAGTTCATCTCAATACTTTGTTATATACCCTTTGTTGGCAATGACAGAGGTCAAACGTTTTCTGTAAGTTTTCACAAGGTTTTCACACACTGTTGCTGGTATTTTGGCCCATTCCTCCATGCAGATCTCCTCTAGAGCAGTGATGTTTTGGGGCTGTCGCTGGGCAACACAGACTTTCAACTTCCTCCAAAGATTTTCTATGGGGTTGAGATCTGGAGACTGGCTAGGCCACTCCAGGACCTTGAAATGCTTCTTACGAAGCCACTCCTTCGTTGCCCAGGCGGTGTGTTTGGGATCATTGTCATGCTGAAAGACCCAGCCACGTTTCATCTTCAATGCCCTTGCTGGTGGAAGGAGGTTTTCACTCAAAATCTTACGATACATGGCCCCATTCATTCTTTCCTTTACACGGATCAGTCGTCCTGGTCCCTTTGCAGAAAAACAGCCCCAAAGTATGATGTTTCCACCCCCATGCTTCACAGTAGGTATGGTGTTCTTTCTCCTCCAAACACGACAAGTTGAGTTTTTACCAAAAAGTTCTATTTTGGTTTCATCTGACCATATGATATTCTCCCAGTCCTCTTCTGGATCATCCAAATGCTCTCTAGCAAACTTCAGATGGGCCTGGACATGTACTGGCTTAAGCAGGGGGACATGTCTGGCACTGCAGGATTTGAGTCCCTGGCGGCGTAGTGTGTTACTGATGTAGCCTTTGTTACTTTGGTCCCAGCTCTCTGCAGGTCATTCACTAGGTCCCCCCATGTGGTTCTGGGATTTTTGCTCACCGTTCTCGTGATAATTTTGACCCCACGGGGTGAGATCTTACGTGGAGCCCCAGATCGAGGGAGATTATCAGTGGTCTTGTATGTCTTCCATTTTCTAATAATTGCTCCCACAGTTGATTTCTTCACACCAAGCTGCTTACCTATTGCAGATTCAGTCTTCCCAGCCTGGTGCAGGTCTACAATTTTGTTTCTGGTGTCCTTTGACAGCTCTTTGGTCTTGGCCATAGTGGAGTTTGGAGTCTGACTGTTTGAGGTTGTGGACAGGTGTCTTTTATACTGATAAAGAGTTCAAACAGGTGCCATTAATACAGGTAATGAGTGGAGGACAGAGGAACCTCTTAAAGAAGAAGTTACAGGTCTGTGAGAGCCAGAAATCTTGCTTGTTTGTAGGTGACCAAATACATGTACTTATTTTACTGAGGAATTTACCAATTAATTCATTAAAAATCCTTCAATGTGATTTTCTGGATTTTTTTTTCTCATTTTGTCTCTCATAGTTGAGGTATACCTATGATGAAAATTGGAGACCTTTCTCATCTTTTAAGTGGGAGAACTTGCACAATTGGTGGCTGACTAAATACTTTTTTGCCCCACTGTATGTATATTAGCTGCTCTTGTTTTTTTCTTGCCTTCTGATTGTTGCTCTGAGTGTTGCTATCCCTGTGCTGTTGCAATCCTGGAATTTCCCCGTTGTGGGACTAATAAAGGCTTATCTTGTCTTATCTTATATCTTCAAAGAAAACAGAGGCGGGGGATATTGCACTTGTTTCAGAAAGTTATATAGTGCTGCTTTTGTGACCATGCTTAATACAGTACAAGGCTGCAGAGGAAAAATTTGATTACTGAAGATTAAATTAACTATGTATCTTTCTTGTTCTGGGTAGAGACACTGAAAAGATTGTAACTATGGTGACTATGATCATGGTCTTTGTTGTTGGTGGCTACAGTTGTGCCCTGTGGCTGGCTGATAGGACTCAGGCCATAGCTGCCATAGTTGTAGCCTTTTCAGTGTTCCTACTAAGAACAGAGCTGTTGCAGGCAGTGCAGGGCCACTCAGGCTATGAGGGAAGTAACATTCACCCAGCCAAAGGCTGATGTACAGAACCATCAAAATAATTTTGGAAACATAAGTTGAAAATCTCACACAGTGTTGCTTTAAAGGCACTCTATATAACACAGTTCTTGCTTCTGTTAACTTGCTTCTGTTGTACATAAGGCCAAGGCTAGTGCTGTTAAAATTGCACAGTTGGTTTTATTTATAAGGAGAAAGAATGCCTTTATTGTTGTATTTTATTGTACAAGCATGTACAATGAAATTTGCAAAGCTACATCTGAAACAGTGTAGGGACAAATCCATACTTAGCATAAACTAAAAATAAAAAAGACGACAAGCATCCAGATGTTAACAGTTACGTCATGATTTCATTCCCCCAAAACCCAAACCTGACACATCTTTATGAGCTCAGCCGGGTTACTGTATGTAAAGTGGGGAAATGTTCAGGGCCCTGGAGCCAATGAATGAAGAAGAAGCCAACTTTATTGTCATTCGATCCATACAGGCAGTCATGTACAGTAGAATGAAATTACATTTCTCCTATCTATAATGTTAATCACATGTAGAATCAGAGGAGCCACTGCCATGCAAGGCACCACCACAGAAAACTTTTCCTTCTCCCATTCTGTTATGCTGAGCACCAAGCTAGAAGGCAGGAAGTACCTTTTTTTTTTTTTTTTTTTTTTTAAATATGGTCTTTGGTATGACCCAGCCAGGACTTGAACCCACGACCTCCCTGTTGTGGGGCGGATGCTCTATCAACTAGGCCACCACTCCGGCCCTTGGCTTTAAGATTTTTGTAGTTTGTGTTTTTTAAATTACTGAACTATTGCATTCATAGTTTTTTATCTTTAGTGTTACTCCATGTTTAATGTTGTAGCATTGCACCGAGACAAATTCCTAGTTTGTGTACTACATGAACAATGGCAATAAATCTCATTCTGATTCTGATTCGGAAGTAACGCAGTTTTGAAGGAATGTTGGTATTAATTTGACATTAACATAGTCTATAGATGAATTAAAAATGGAATAACGCAACTGGCACCACTCTTCAAAGAACATTCATTTATAGAGCATCAAAGAATGACAGTAGCAACAAATAAGCATTTAGTAAGAAATACTGTTAATGAAAACTAGTTTTCTTTTTCTTTTACAACCCAACTGTGTAGTCATAGCAGAAGAGTCAGTAGCTGTTGTTGGCATGTGTAGATGGGGGCCCATGGTAAATTTGTTCATTGTAATCTGTTGTTGGGGGGATGAATTACTACTGGGAATTTAGTGGCAAAATAGTTCCTTCATACAAATGATTATAGATAATGTTTTCTACAGAGACCTTGCTTCTGAGTTGATCAAATATTTGTTCTGTATTAATTTGAGCAGTAATGAGAGAAGGCCTGTTCAATAGAAAACAACTTTACAACAGAAACTGTGCAACTCAATCAAAAACAGTCAAGAAGAATCTATGGCACTACAGACCTAATAAATAAATTGCATTTTGGTGTAAATAGACTTTATAACAACATGCTATATAATAGAGAGTAGAGTCATATTTCAGATATTTACAGATTTGCAGCATTTCTGACATGTTGAGTCATATAAAAAATACATTTCAAATCAAATGTATGGTTAAATTGTAGGGCGGCAGTGGCTCAGGAGGGTGGAGCGGGTTGTCCAGTAACTGGGGGGGGTTCGAATCCTGCTCTCCCCAGCCATCTTGCCGTTGTGTCCCTGGGCAAGACACTTTCCCCACCTTGCCTCCAGCATCCATGACACTGGGTGTGAATGTGTATCAATGTTCAGTAGTGGTTGGAGAGGCCGTTGGCGTGGATTGGCAGCCACGTTTCCATCAGTCTGCCCCAGGGCAGCTGTGGCTACAGTAGTAGCTTACCATTATCAGTGTCTGTCTGTGGAGTGTGTGAATAATGTATCCATTGTAAAGCGTCTTTGAGTGTCTATGAAAAGCGCTATATAAATCTGATGCATTATTGTTGAGTTGTTTAATTAGTTGAGTTACAATGACCAAAAACAATGATTCAATCTTTTTTTAGATATAAAAATGTGTTGCTGTCTTCCATCTTTGGCTCATGCTACGGTATCTGTACATGTGTACGCATGATGCGGTGGTCCCTTTCACTTGAGGCGTGCAGCCCAGTTGGCGCTGGTCTCCACGGGCCGCCTGGCATCCAGCCTTGCTCTGCCAATGTGGGCGAGGGTGTGTGGGTGTTGTTGCCCCACTCTGCAGGATCTCTACCCCAGTGGCCCACCGCTCTCCACTCAGCACACACCCGTTCGCCCTCCTCTCCTGCTCCGTGGATGACACTACATATTGTCTCCCACCCACTGGTGTTAACCTGTCGATAGTGAGACGCTGCCAAAAAAACAAAGTTTACCAAGTCACAGCTGTCTTCTGGCTGTGTGTGACTCTTCTGGTGCATTTTTTTTTTTTTCATGGAAAGAAAACTATTTAAATTGTCAAGGAGTGCGAAGTATGAATATTCTGTATGTTTCCGTGCATATGTTGTGGTGGGGTTTTTTTTGAGTGCGTATGGGTTGCTATTGCATGTTCTCAGGAGCTTTAGCAGAGCAGGAATCTGACTGCCAAAAGTGGATTGGCTGGGAAGTTGGCACCTAACTTCCCTCTTCTCCCAACTGAACCATGATAATCACTCTTGGCATTTACCGAGTTTTATTTTCTGTTTTGACACTTAGTTTGTTGATGAATCCTCCTGATATTAAAAAAAAAAATCTCTTGAGTTCAGTCTTACAACAGGTCACCACCGTAGGAGCGACTGCGGAACTGCTTGACCGCATTTTTGTTAGTGGTTCTGCTGAAGCTGCTGCATGTGAGGATGCTTTTATTTGAGAGGTGAATATGGATTGATCTGGCATTTATTTGCAGTATGTTAGGCGCTTTGTTCCAAGCAGGTACAACATAGAGATGACTCAACTTTTTTAACAGCAGTTTTTTTTTTTTTCCTGTGTATGTGGTTGTATTTGTAGCAGCGCGGTTTTATGCTTCAAAATCAGAGAATGAATAGATTTGTAGTCTTCATCGGGGCTCTACTGGAGCCATGTGTTGTATGTTGTGGTGTTTAGCATCAGATCTGAACTTTAACATCTCTAATTAGACAGACTGTGTGTGAATGTAGCTTTGTTTGTGAGCCGTTACGTCATACGGTACTTTTCCCACGTTTGTTCCCGAGATCCGCAGTCTGAGTGTTGGTCTATACATTGAGTGTATGTTTGTTGGTCCCCACGGGCCCTGGGCGCCCCACCGAGCTGCTCGGGGGTTAAGGTGTACGTGTTAACAAGCTGGTGTGAGCGGGTTTGGTATCCAGCGCCCCGCCCCTCCCCACAGCCTCTCCATCGGCCTGCAATCTGTGCTGCGAAGAGCGGCAACAGCGCACCACGCACAAAACATTTGGAAAATCAGCTTGATTTATTTTTACATGGGCAAGCTGATTGCCAAACTACACAGGGGTTTTAGCACACAATGTTTTGCTGCGCCATTTAATTATTTATTTCACTATTTCTGTGTTGCTGCTTTTTGTTTTGTTTTTTCCCCTCTTGGAAATGAACGGAGGGTGGAGAGATAGAACGGCACAGTTAACGATGAGACAAATGATTATTTTAAAGTTTTTCGTTCAAGAAATTATACATAGCGGTTTTATTTCTAAGGTCAAAGGAAATGCATTTTTAACTTCATATTGTTACAGTTGAGAAGGTCTGTAGCATTATCTTTTTTCTTTAATCTGTAGTAGTTTTTTGGACCATTAAGATGCATTAATTTGGAGAAAAAGCATAGAAAATAGAGAACCTGTTAAGACAAAAAAGCTTTACAATTTATCTTAACTTTAATACATAGCTTGATACAATAAATACTGTACTCCCAGATAAAAATGGCATGTATATTTAAATACAGGCTCGATATAATTTTGATAAAATAAGAACATCTTGATGAAAATCCCATTTTAAAGAAACAATATCCTGATACAAGCTGCGTAGGTTGTTATGACTGAATATTTTCTACTTGCACATTTTTTTTTTTTGAATAAGTGTAAACATTTTTTTCTTTTTTTTCTGAGAATCACATTTTGTAATTGAACTTTTTCTGATCACTACATAATAAAGTGGTTTCACAGAATGAGGCAAATACAGCAGTTCGTAATATTGAAGTGTGTATAGATGTTTTTTTTTCTTTCATACTGATGCAGGAAGAGATCTGAAACCTGCAGGAAAAAAGTTCACTCAGACTTTTGGTACTTTCTCAGCTGTGACTCCTCTGCCTTCCTTGCCCCCCCCCCCCCCCGCTTCTCTTCCTTCCCTCCGCTCCTCTCTTCTGCTCCAACTTTGCTCCTCTCCTCCCCCCCTCCCCTCTGCTTTCTCTACTAAACACCACGCAACCTTTTCTCACCCCACAGCTGTTCGCAGGCTGTTTCACCAATTATCACTACGCATGTACACACTTAGGTCACATACACAGGCTCTTGCACACGCGTGTATGACAGACCAACATAACACCGGCACTCGCCTAACTCGCCAGCGACAGCGGAGTGTGTTTGTGCATAGGTGCGCGAGTGTCTGTGCGCACTTTAAGGGGAGTAGCGACATATACGCAGATGTGTGTGTAGATCCACAGGCTTCAGCAGGCCATATGGCCTCCGCGAAGAAAGATGGTGCGTGCGTCTGGAGGAGAGCAGAGGAGGGAGCGGAGGATGGAGGAGGGATGAGGGCCATGTGTGGCATGAGCTGTGCAAGCAGTTGTTGAAGTATGTGTGTGTGTGTGTATGTGTGTGTGTTTGCACCAGAGGCTCCAGGAGATTGGTTAATGGAACAAATGGTCGCGGCGGGCCAAGGAAGAAGGAACAGGCTTGATGCTACCGCAGGCGGACAGCGAGCCTCGGGCGAGGGCTGCTTCATCTGGGCTCCTGCCACACGCATACACACACACACACACACCCTCTGTCGAACCCTCTCTCTCCCCCGCTCCCAAACACACAGTGTGCTGCCATGCCCCAGAAGCAAGAGGACGCTCCTCCTCGCAAAACTTTTCATTTGCAAATTAAGTTGGCAGTGGCCGGGCAGAAGAAAACGGGAACGGCTTTCATTTGTCTCATCTGTCTCCACACGTATACACGCACGCACATGGGTATGTTTGTGTGCATCTGTGTGTGACGAGTTGCAACTGTGTGTGTGATCTGAGATATGGAGGGATGATAAGAGCGAGATGTGGAGAAAGTGAGGATGAAGACAAAGGAGGAGGCCCGGTGTGAGGTGCAGCGCTTACACTTGGCCGTCCCTAACGCTTCATATTAACATCTCTGCTGTCACCTCCTTATATTTCACATACATTTTTACGGATCACATATAGATTTTTTTTTTTTTTTATTCACACCTTTTAAATGCATTTTCATTTTTCACATAACGGCAACCAATTCACTTCATCAGGTTTTTCTCATCTGAGGGAAAGTTAGGAACACGATGTGATCGCTCCTAAAACAGCAGCTTTGCATGAGTCACGCCTTCTGCGCAAAGAATTATTATTAAACTTGTTAATTAATTAAGAAATGTAAAGTTGCTGTGGTTGAAATGGATCCGATTAAAAGTGAGCCTCTTTTGCTTTCTTACCTCTGGGTGGCGCCGATCAGTCGTCCTCCCTCCTCCTCCTCCTCCATCTTTCTCCTTTCCTCATCTTTTCTGTCTCTGCATTGCCCAGCTGGCTCCTGTAGCCTGGAGCGACCGCGGGGCGGCCTGCTGAAAGAGCATTGTCAAACGGTGGCTTTACAGCTCCGTCTCACACACACACGGGCGCACAGATTTGCGGCTCAGATGTCAGGCTGTAGCCAGAGGCTTGCAAGCTGGAGTGTTAACTGTGCAAAGCGTCACATCCCAAGCCCCAGTCAGTGACTCTAACGCTATTTCATAAAACTACAAGTAGAAAAAGTCATGCACAAACACCTGCCCCCTCCTTTAGAGAAATGTTAAAAGTAACATCAGCAGAAACACTTTAATGCTGCCGAAGCGAACGCTTAGAGCGGGACTTAAAAGGAGCTGGAAGGCCTCGCAGCAGCAGCCACTGTGACATTAGATGGATGATTTGGCAGCCGGCAGCAGCAGCTCTCACACCTCTGTTAATATAGAAGTGGAACGGGAGCAGAGACTACTTCAGTGATGCTGAGAGCTTTGTCAGATCATGGGCGCATTTCTGATGTAAACGCTTTCAACAGTGCACGCCAAGAACATTTTCATTTACATGTTTAAAAATAAATATTGTGCGAGTTCAAGTTAAACTGCTGTCTGTGGCACTCGAAGAAGGAACAGTGTTTTACTCTGATTTCTAGAAAATTTCCAAAGACTGGTCTGAATGTGGAAAATATTTAGTTATAAGACGCATCTGGATGGTGACATAGTTCAAGGTTGTGAATATGAGAAGTTATTAATTCAGACATAAGAAATTACATTTGTGAAGGTCAGTCGATTTCCATGGTTTCCCCATTTTTAATAGTTTCTTCAATTTGTTCTGCTTGTTATGTGTGATGAACTACTTGAAATATCCTTAAAACATGTTGTAATTTAATTTTTTTTTACAAAATTTTAAGGAACCAAGAAGAGTTAAAGGCCCACACAAGTGGTTTTGCCGTATATAATGATTCATATCATTTATTTATTGTAGTAAAAACTGATTCTAAACTGTTTTCTCTGTAGATTAGCTGTCATTCCAGTTGTTCAGCATAAACTTTTCAAATGATCTCATGTCTACTACTGTTCTTACAGAGTAAACATCATACCTGCCGCTGTTACTGAAATGCATCGACTGGATAGAGTTTATGATTTAATATAAATATCAGGCAAACTGGTCAAAACATTTTGGCAACAGTTTTGGGGAAAAAGTTATCAGGAGGATATTACCTTTTTAAAAAGTAATTTTCAGTTATTAACATTTGTTCACCACAAAAGGATTTTTAAAAATATGTGATTAAGTAGCAGCACTAGAGCAGCAAACAAGATAAATCATAGGTTTTATAGAGACAAGAGTGGCTTGTCTGCATTTGAATGATCTGATTATTGACAATTAACTTTAAATTTACATTTCAGATTAAATAGCTGACCTGAGAGGATGGATGGATGGATGGATAGGATTAGATTTCTGAGTTTATTCTCATGTTGAAGTCATGCAATCAAACAGTTGAGTCTTTATTGGACAGTAAAATGCTTGCAGCTGTAGTGGTATTTCAGTAGAGATCTAAAACTCTTAAAATCTCAAATTAAATTCCCTCTCCTCTCAACACTACTGGAGAACAGCTGTGAATGGGACACTAATAGAAACATTGCTTTTTTCCCCCCTTTTCACTGACAGTGCTTCACAGATGATTTTCAGGTAAATGATTAGCTGCCTCATCACCCTGAATTTCCTCATATTTTTTTAAGTTATTCCTCTGTTAAATATGAATCCAGCTCAGTAACTTATTCATCAAATTCTAACTGATATTTAGGAGAATTTTACCAATAAACTAATCAGCAATTTAAAGGTAAATTATTCTTACAATAAAATGACCTTTTTAATGTATAAAATTTTATGTTGATTTTTATGTTGCACTTCAGAAATTAAACAGAAATAATTGCATAATTGACTCAAAGTTTATAAATTATTATATGCTGTCTATAATAGTGTCCCCTGCTGATATTGTGAAAGTGTGTGTAACATTTTTTAGCACAGCAGGTGGTAGTAAACAAAAGGAATATAACAGTGAGGGAATGCATGTTGCCCTCATCTTGCTCAAAACCCACACCGTCAGCAGTCGCGCTCCCATGTCAAATACGTGTTAGCGAGAGCAACAACTGGCATGACAGGTTGGTGGAGAAAACAAGGGGCATGGCCTTCGGGCGCGCATGCACACACACACACACACACACACATTCTTGAGTGCAGTTGTGTGCCAGCCAAGATTCAGCTAGAGCACCGGGGTGTGAGGGTGGTGATGGTGGGCCCGCCTGGGGTTGGGCGAAATATGGCTCTGTGTGTGTGTGTGTCAGCTGTAACCTTCATACCCCTGGCAGTGTTGCTGTAACCAGGCAGGCTGAGGCCGTCTGCCTACATTTTTCATCCCTCAGGCCTCCTGCATGCTCAGTGCACACACACACACACACACACACACACACACACACACAGAGATATTTTTCATTTGCAATACAAGATGAGCAGTGTCATTTATATATCAAGATAAGTAGATGCACGGTCTACCTGCTCAGAGATCAAAAACATCCACACAACTGCAAGCAAATTTTCAAAATAAAAGCATGTAATGAGCAAACTTTCTGAACAACTTCTCAAAGAGCGAACAGGACACAAAATAATCAATTGCCTTGTTGTCAAAATGAGCAACAAATGATCTCCTTTAGGCTGTCAGAAACTCAAGTATTGTTTGATCTCTGCAATTACAATTAATTAAGATTTTTTAGAAACTTAATTGCATTTGCAAAGTAGAAATGGAGCCATTATCTGTTTTTACATTGACCCCAGTTATATGGTCACAATAAACCAGTTACTGAGAATAAACTGATGCTGGCAATAATCAGTTTTCTCATGTTTACATGCACTGAATAAACTGATTATTGGAGGGTAAACCATTTGAGTTAATGACAGCAGTTACATGCCCTTTATCGGATTATTCTGTTTACATGGCCACTTGAATAATTGGATAATTCCAGAAATCCAATCATAACCGGTTTATTTGTGTACATGTAAACATGGTCAGTGTTGAGTATTGTATTTTATAAGCTATTTCTGAAGCAAAATTAAACCCTTTTAATATACATAGCGGGGGGGGGGGCTGAAAAGTTCATAGGCTGATTAAGAAAGAGTTATGCTCGTAGGTGCTAAGCCAGTAGTATTTGTGCTTCAGTGGCCGAGGAACAAGAGAGCAGAGCTGAGAGTGAGGGAACTGTCAAGAGTATGGGTACAATAAACCACATTTGGTCAAATTTGACCACTGCATCATGGTCAGCCTATGAACTTTTCAGCCCCCCCCCCCCCCCGCCATATATACTGAGAGGCATTAAAAATGTAGCATTGTATTAATTTCAGAAAGTGGTGTAAGTTGTCACTGAATAAAACACAAATGAAGATACAGATAGCAACTGACAAGAGCAGAGACCAACTTTTTATGCATTCAACAGGGGGAAAAAGACAAGATGTGACACAAATTGATATATACACTCAATGCTGCCATCTAATTTAACAATGTATGTAATTATTAGGGTTAGGATGAGTCATACATATGTTCTGTGTCTGCTAACCTCCTTAATATTCTTTTGAATTCAGACTGTTTATTCCAGTCGCTTTGTAAGTGCAGGAAATGTGAAGGACACAATTGTCTTCTATAAAAAGTAATGTGTTTTAACAATATTGGTTAACATAGTAAGTGTGAATTATTGTAGATTTAAAATGTTTGTAAGAACACCCAGGAAAATGTCTTTTTTATGAAAATCCATCCATCTATCCAACAAAACCTTTAAAATGGACAAAAAATTCCAACAAAAACATTAAAAACAAAACAAAACAAAATTAAAAAAAACCACACACGACAGACAAAGGATTTACTTTCCATGGGTAATCCCTTTGTCTGTCGTGTGTGTTTCAGTTGTTTGGCTGTCAACTGTCATGCTGCTGTTACACTGTAATTTCCCAGTTTGGGATCAATAAAGTACATCTATCTATCTATCTATCTAAAAAATTGGATCATTGTGCAGATCTTCAGAAAAAATAAACCATCACATGGAACAAAATTTAACCAGCATCCATGTGAACATTGCAAATTTACATGAAAAAAGTAGATTTATGAGGAAAAATTATGTACGTTTGAGAAAGTTTTTTAATTTACAAGAAAGCTCTTTTAAGAAAAAATGCAAGTTTATGAAAAAAAGTTTAAACTATATAAGAAAAGTTGCAAATTTACACGAAAAAGTCAAATTTGAGGAAAAAAATGAGAGACATAAATGTAAAGTGGGATTTATGCACCTGCATCATGTCAACACCATTACGGACGTCTTTCGCACACGCAAGCAATGACGGGGAATTTTTTTTCTTGTGTGTTGGGTGAAATGCTTTGTTCTGTTACCAAAACAGGTTTCAGTCAATGTGTGTAGTGATTTGTGTTCTCATGCGTTTTTGTTTATGAAATAGTGACTGGCAAGAGCAGATTGTGATGGAGTTGGAGCTAAATGTGAAGAAGAAGCAACTTTTAATCCAATTGTTGCACAGTGAAAAAGAGAAGTCGGAGAAAACAATGCGTGTGACCACCACCACTGCTATTTGACAATCTGTATAATTACTGGGGTTATGACGAGCCACAAAATGTTCTGTATGTGCTTACTTCCTCAGTATTCTTTTGAATGTGAACCGCTGTTTAACTGACTCGCTTTGGAAGTTGTCCCTCTGTGAACAGGCAGAGCGGAGCAGCGGCGAGAACCAGGAAATGTGAAGGAGACAAAACGGGCCAATCACAGCTCTTACGGCCTGTGTCGCCAATGTGCACCTCTCCTTTTCTGGAGAGGTGCACAACGGGTGACGCAATAGGAACGCATGTCGACGCCATCACAGCTGCGTTGGCTTGACATGGGTACATAACTTGCGCTTAAGTAGGGAAAAAAGTAAAATTTTTTAGACAGAGCCACAAATTTATAATAAAGAAGTAGGACATTTCAGAAAATTCATTCATTTCACTACAGTGAAACGGTAGTAAAAATGAAAGGACATACAAGAGTGAAACACTATTATCATGACTGAATATTAAAGAGATGCATTAAGTAAATAAGGTAAATAAATGTAAATTATGCCTACCTGCCATGATCCCGTGGTGCATTTTACTTTGTGCAATAAAAAACTAATATGAAAAAATGAATACATGTTTAATGCTTTACATATCCTTGAGAACATAGGAATGCTGGAGCAATAAATCTTGAATGCTACACAAAAAAAAAAAACGCATTACAGACATCAACTTTTTAAGTCACGCTGACACACGACATTATGTAATGCCGACATTGTCGCATGTAGGGTGCTGTCTGAGAGATGGATCAAATATATGGAAGGCCATCCCATTCAAAACATTGCCACAACATGTTGTTACATTTCTGGAGAGACATGTCAGGTCAACATGAGCTACAGCCGTGGACAAAATTGTTGGTACCCCTCTGTTAATGAAAGAAAAACCCACAGTGGTCACAGAAATAACTTGAAAATGACAAAAGTGGTAATAAATAAAAATTCTATGAAAATTAACCAATGAAAATCAGACAATGCTTTTGAATTGTGGTTCAACAGAATTATTTTAAAAAACAAACTCATGAAACAGGCCTGGACAAAAATGATGGTACCCCTAGAAAAGCTTGACAATAATGTGACCATAGGGACATGTTCAGCCAAGATGTGTCCTCTAATTAACATCACAGGTGTCTACAAACTTGTAATCAGTCAGTTGACCTATTTAAAGGGTGACAAGTAGTCACTGTGCTGTTTGGTGACATGGTGTGTACCACACTAAACATGGACCAGAGGAAACAAAGGAGAGAGCTGTCTCAGGAGATTAGAAAGAAAATTATAGTCAAGCATGTTAAAGGTAAAGGCTATAAGACCATCTCCAAGCAGCTTGATGTTCCTGTGATTACAGTTGCACATATTATTCAGAAATTTAAGATCCACGGGACTGTAGCCAACCTCCCTGGACATGGCCGCAGGAGGAGATGGATAATACGAATGGTAACAAAAGAGCCCAGAACAACCTCTAAACACATTCATGGTGAACTCCAAGGTCAAGGTACATCAGTGTCAGATCGCACCATCCGTCGTTGTTTGAGCCAAAGTGGACTTCATGGGAGACGACCAAGGAGGACACCACTGTTGAAAACAAATCATAAAAAGCTAGACTGGAATTTGCCAAACTGCATGTTGACAAGCCACAAAGCTCCTGGGAGAATGTCCTATGGACAGACGAGACAAAACTGGAACTTTCTGGCAAGGCACATCAGCTCTATGTTCACAGACGCAAAAATGAAGCATACCAAGAAAAGCACACTGTCCCTACTGTGAAACATGTAGGAGGTTCTGTTATGTTCTGGGGCGGCTTTGCTGCATCTGGCACAGGGTGTCTTGAATCTGTGCAGGGTACAATGAAATCTCAAGATTATCAAGGTATTCTAGAGAGAAATGTGCTGCCCAGTGTCAGACAGCTTGGTCTCAGTTGCAGGTCATGGGTCTTGCAACAGGATAATGACCCAAAACACACAGCTAAAAACACCCAAGAATGGCTAAGAGCCAAACATTGGACTATTCTGAAGTGACCTTCTATGAGCCCTGATCTAAATCCTATTGAACATCTGTGGAAGGGGCTGAAACTTGCCGTCTGGAGAAGGCATCCTTCAAACCTGAGACAACTGGAGCAGTTTGCCCATGAGGAGTGGGCCAAAATACCTGCTGAGAGGTGCAGAAGTCTCATTGACAGTTACAGAAATTGTTTGATTGCAGTGATTGCCTCAAAAGGTGCAACAAAATATTAAGTTAAGGGTACCATCATTTTTGTCCAGGCCTGTTTCATGAGTTTGTTTTTTTTTAAATAATTCTGTTGAACCACAATTCAAAAGCATTGTCTGATTTTCATTGGTTAATTTTCATAGAATTTTTATTTATTACCATTTTTGTCAGATTCAGGTTATTTCTGTGACCACTGTGGGTTTTTCTTTCATTAACAGAGGGGTACCAACAATTTTGTCCACGTGTGTATGTATTCATTTCAGCCCAACTGAGCTCTGGGAGGAGCAGAAGTTGCTCAGCAGGTCACTGATGTCACTGTTGTAGTATCATCAGGACTAAACACTGCATGTCTTATTCACCGGGTATTGCTGGAAATATATATCAGTCCCTCCAGGATTTCGCAGGATGTTTTTATGATTGTTGCAGCCAAAAAAGCCTGAATTCATGGGAGCTTTTTTTAAAAGTTGCAATAAAAGTTGCAATGTTTTTAGTGTTTTCTGCTCTAAAAGTTGTGGGAAGAATTCCACATTTTACAGCAGATGGTTTTTACCAGTTTACTGCAGTGATTTTCCGTATAACAATACAAGAAAAGCACAGGATTGTCAAAAATTTCCTATTATAGTGATTTGTAAATTAAGCAGAAACTTCTGCTATACAGTAACTCTCTTTTGTGCAACAGCAAATACAGACTTTTTTTTTTTTTTTTTTGTTACTTATTTGTACCCGTAGGTAGACTTGGTTTGCAGTCTGGTGACAAGCCACCGGCTGCTGGTCGCTGCATGCGCGAGCGCCCTAAACCTACTTTAACACAATATCCATTACAACTTTAACACAATATCCATTACAACAGCTAAATTGCTTTGAATGCATGTTATAGATTTGGAAATTATTGGCAGCACCTTCATTTGAAAACTCCCTACGGTCCCCAATCACTTGGTACCAAGTGGAGAGGATAAAACAAATAATTTATTCTGTTGCTCTGTATTGTCTATAGGAGTCTGTGTTTTTCTGAAAAAAAATCACAGAATATTCTCTCTCTTTCCGTGCCTGACTCCTACCCATCTGTCTGCTGCACGTCAGTCTTGACACACACACTTGTCTCTTCAGACACACATCTTTCATTTACGGCGGGACAGTGGGGGGGGGGGGTGCGTTTGTCTGTCCAGATTGGAGATCCACAGCTTTAAAGCTTATTGACCAGATGTAGTAATGATTTTACCTCTAAAGATGTGTAAAATATTAACACTCACTGTAGTGTTAATAGTTTTACGCCGTCTCTCCTCCTGCGCGCTCCCGCAATGGGGTGCTTTTGGGGCAGGCGGCCGTTTTTCAACACAAACCCAGTGCTTCGTACACACAGTCAGGACAGTGATGTGATGAGACGTCCACCGGTAGGCTGGGGGAGATGGAGGAAGGGATGGTGTTGGAAACCTCATGGGTGAGTGTTTTTTTTTTTAAATCACACACTCTGTTTGCTGATATGTTCTGTTAATACTCACTGTAAACACGGAAGTGAACATGGTGCAGTGATGCATTTGGTTTGTTAGACTGAGTGTTTGAGTGCCAGTGAGAGACTAATTTGACTGGTGAAAATGGCGGAAGTTGACAAGGATTCGCCAAAATTGCGGGAAAGTTGCGGTGATTGGACAAAATTGCAAGGTCACGCAATAGTTGTGCTGATTGGCTGATTTCGCGTGAATTGACGTGATCGCAACATCGCAAAATCCTGGAGGGGCTGATATATAATGTGTGTGTGTTTAAGCAAGTGTGATACATCTGCTCGCAGTTACTATATTCATTGATGCTGTACTCCTCGTGTAATATTGCTTAAGTGTGTGTGCGCGCATGTGAACATGTGGAAAGAATGGGTTTACATATAGTATTTGCCCCCTCCTGATTTCTTATATTTTTGCATATTTGTCACTCTTATATATTTCAGATCATTAAACAAATTTTAATCTTGGACAAACCTGAAAATGCTGATTTTAAATGATGGCTTCATTTATTAAGGGAAAAAAGCCCTATGTGAAAAAGTAATTAAAAACCTAAGAACTGGTTGTGCGACCCTTGGTGGCAACAACTACAATCAAGTGTTTGTGATGACTGGCAATGAGTCTTTTACATCTCTGTTGAGGAATTTTGGCCCACTCTTCTTTACAGAATTGTTTTAATTCATCCATATTGGAGGACTTGAGCTTGAGGTCACGAACTGATCGCTGGGCATTCTCCTTCAGGATTTTCTGGTAGCGAGCAGAATTCATGGTTCCATCAGTTATGACAAGTCAGCCAGGTTCTGAAGACCATCACACTACCACCACCATGTTTCACTGTTGGTATGATGTTCTTTTTATGAAATGCTGCATTAGTTTTATGCCAGTTGTAACGGGACGCACACCTTCCAAAAAGTTCAAATTTAGTCTTGTCAGTCCACAGAATATTTTCCCAAAAATCTTGGGGATCATCAAGATGTTTTTACCAAATGTGAGATGATCCTCTGTGTTCTTTTTGGTCAGCAGTGGTCATCTTGGAGCACCCCCATGGATGTCATTTTTGCCCAGTCTCTAATTGTTGAATCATGGACCAGTGTCTAAACTAAGGCAAGTGAGGCCTGCAGTTCTTTAGATGTTGTTCTGGGTTTTTGTTTCTCATCTCTTCTTGAATTTCTGTAGCTCGTGGCATGATGTGTTGCTTTGTGGGATCTTTTAGCCAACTTCACTTTGTCAGACAGGTTTAAGTGATTTCTTGATTCAGCAGGCCTGGCAGTAGTCAGCCCTGGGTGCGGCTGGTGAAACTGAAGTCAGCTTTCCAAAAATTATGGTTAATCACAGTTAATTCATGATGTAAGGAGGGGAGGGGGGGATTACTTTTTCGCATAAGGCCAAGTAAGTTTGGATAGCTTTTTTCCCCTAATAATTGAAATCATGATTTAAAAACTTAATTTTGCGTTTACTTGGATTATGTTTGTCTAATATTAAAATTTGTTTGATCTGAAACATTTAAGTATGATAAAAATAAGAAATCAGGAAGGGGAAAATATTTTTTCCACAGCACTGTACATTTATACCTACATACACAAACTCACCTTCCTTTGCTTTTCCCAAGTCTCTGTTAACATGTATTTAGGTTACTGCAAAACATAGAACAAAGACAGAGAAAACGATGTACGTTGTGTTTTTAATGCTCTCAGTATAGTTAATTGAACCCATTTCAGCAATAAAATTGTTTGCTAATAAAAACCACACTTCAAAGGTGACAACTCATGATTTAGTTCACTTAAGAAAACTGAACCAAGATATATACATGGTGTATCAAGGCATGACTTTCTGATGCCTATCGCCCAGCCCAGTACACAGGGCTCAGTCACATTTGTGTGAGCTGAGATTTTATCTACAGTGTCTTTCAGGGTTATCTTTGCATTCTAGACTTTTTTTTAAGAGTGATTTTTTTTTTTTTGTTTCCCCCAACTTATTTTTCAAAATTTGGTTCCATAGCTGCAACCCACAATCATCCTGTTATTTTTTTAATGCATAACAGTTCATACAGGATAGCATCACTTTACTCTGTGTTTTCAACTAATAATCTATGCACCGAGTGATAAATATTTTCTTAACGCGACACACTCCGCTGACTTGTTTGGCGATCGCACACACGCACACTCGCTCACAATCTCTCTCGCTCTCATATGGGGCTGCTGAGTGACAGACCTGAACGCTGCTTCCAGATCTTGTGTATCCATTACCGTCTCTCTGTTTTTCTAAAGTGACGTTAGCACTTTCCCTTTGGACCATGCCTTTAGGACATATGCTCCCACCTGTAAATAAATATGCAAACACAGACAAACACGTACGCACAACCAGAGTTTCGAACTAGCTGTGGGCTACGACTGATGTATACCACAGAGAGGTAGCCGCCTGTTTGTGTGTGTGTGTGTTTATGTGATGTAATTAATCTCTTCAGTAGCAGCAGTCAATAGAGAGTGCTGCAGTTCGAGGTGCAGATTGTGAGCGGAGTTTGATTATTGGGCTGTCAGGGGAAATTACTGCAAACTGCCTCCCAGCAAAAACTTGCTTCTGTCATGTCTGCTGGAGAGCAAAACACACACTTATGACCTGGACCACTCTGGTTGTGGCTGTTGGGTGTTTTCGGAGGAATTCTTCGAGTGCAGCTGTATGTTTTGTGGGTGTCAGTAAAGCGTCAGGTCCAGCAGGTGGTGTTCTTTCTCCGGGTCAGCGGGAAACTGGCAGAGGCCGTCAGCGTCTTTGTCTCTGCTCAACACCACAGAACTTCTTTCTTCACTTAAAAGTTTATCTGTCCTACAACCAGGGCTGGTTCCAGCTTTCTAGGGGCCCTATTTTTTGTAATGGAGTTCAGACCCTTCAAAAATGGGAGGAGGGATCTCTTAAAAATTAAACAGTTACATAAAATAAAGATTTAACCAGCATCCATATAAATGTTGCAAATTTACAAGAAAAAATTTGGACATCTACAAGAAGAAGTCACAAGTGTAAGGGGAAAAGCTGAAAATTTATGAAAAGAAAAAGGCTAAAAAATTATGAGGGGAAAATGTGTAAATTTATAAGAAAAAAAATCACAAATTTGCAAGAAAAGTTACACATGAGTAAAAAAGCTGCAAGTTTATGGGAAAAAGTTGCACATTTATGAGGAAAAAATGCAGATTGACAAGAAAAAAAAGCAGCAAATTTGTGGGGGAAAGTTAAAGGTAATTTTAATTCTCCCCTCTAAAAATGTTGCGGATGAACGTGTAGCTTGGGGGCCGTACTCCACTGTAAAGCTAGAAACTGCTCTGCCTACAGCAGTATATCCATGAATCCCTAGAAGCTTCCTGCTTTACCCAGCCAGCTCCAGGCAGCGGGCAGAGGCGAGCCAGTCCACTCTGTGTCTGTGTGTTTGGGGGTTAGTGTAGGCCAGGGCCTGAGCATTAAGCCGTATTAAGCCCTAATTAATGAGTGTGCCAGTCGATAGAGGCCAGTTATTGGATTTGCTGCTTTAGCTGCTGGAAGGAGGATCTCTCTCTCTCTCTCTCTCTCTCTCACAGAGAGAGAGAGAGAGAGAGAGAGCGTATGAAGGTGAGGTGGATTAGAGAAAGTGTATCGTAAGGTCAGAGGCTGGCCAGACCAAGTGTGCATATGTGAGGGTCGTAGCTTTTAACTGCCTTGTTACATAAACCTTCAGCTTACAACCCACAGCAGCTTTATACATCTGAGGTCATGACCTGGCCGACTGATTGTCTGGCTGCCTGTTCGCCCCGCTCAGCGCCAGCCACATCAGTGCTGCGTTTGGATGTCTGTTGGAGCTTCACACAGTTCTCCACAGCTGCTGCCTTTTCTCCATGGGAAAAAAAAAAAAAAAGAAGTCAGTTTTCAAAAAGAGAAAAAAACATCGCAGGTTAAAATGTAATTTATCCTTAGAAAGGTTAAGATAATCTTGTGTATGTTTAGTAAACAATTTGATCAATTGAATTTCTGTACTTTTCACACCTACAGTAACATAATCCCCCTTCGGTCTTCGACCAACGGGCTCGAAGCCCAAAGGGGGATTCTGTTATGGGTCAGTCCGTCCGTCCGTCTGTCCCACTTTTATGAAATCAACTCCTACAGTTTTGGTCTGATTGTTTTGAAAGTTGGACCATGGTTTGATATACTGTGATGATGCGCATATTGCAATTTGGCTCTGATTGGATGATTTTTGTGGGAATTGTAACCTGTGACCTCTGACCTCCTGTTTCACCTCACTTCATATACAGTAACTGTCTTGTGAAGTCAACTCCTACAGTTTTGTTCTGATTGTTTTGAAACTTGGTACCATGGTTTGATATACTGTGATGATGCGCATATTGCAATTTCACTCTCATTGGGTGACCTTGAGGTCAAAGGTCAGATTTTTCCCCAAATCTTCTAAATACAGTAACTACTGAAAGAAATGTAGGCTTTTCAAATCGATGCAGTAGTTGTTATCTAATATACATCTTAGATGACTTACACCCTCACCTAACTATGGGTTTGGGGTCAAGGTTAAGATTCCCTATGTCTTATTACTGTACGAGTAAAGTTAAGACCACTAAACTTTGTACACAGGTTCACCATATGACCCTGAAGTGTGACTGTGGTTTTGGGATCACAAGGTCAAAGGTCAACATCAACATGGCTATATCTCAACAACAAAGAAAGCTAGGGTCACCAAACCTGGTACACAGGTTGAGACCATGACCTCTGCCTACAGGTTTGGGGTCAAAAGGTCAAGGTTGGCACTCCCTGTGATCTCTTACTGTAGAACGTGTAAAGCTCTCTAGGGTCACCGTACTTACACCGGTTCACCTTGGGATACTGACCTACAACTATGGGTTGTATACTCATGGAGGATGGGCTTATAATCTGATTCTGCTACAGTAATTATATTGAAAAGTTGAACTGCTGTCTGTCAGTAAGTATTCTTTATTTTAAAAAGCAATACTTTCCTATATTGTCACATTGTTTCAAGACAGGATTTTGGGACACTGATCATGAAGCCCACATGTAATAGGATGTAATTGGATGGACTTAGAATTAGGAAAGTAGAACTGTTTTTCACTTGAAAACTGAATTTTTTACATCACCATCACTTCTGCAAATGTTTTGGGGATGAGGGAAACGTTTGGTGTTGTCTTCACTAAGTAGGAGATTAATTAGAATTAAAATTTTACACCCTCATGTGTTCAGTGGTGGTAGCTTTTATAAGTTTCCACTGAAAGCAAACCAGACTTTCTTCTTCCTCATTACTGCAGTTTCACCTGATCTCAGTCCACCTTAAATCCATCAGACCCAGAGAATTCTGCAGTACTTCGTGTTTATGATTTAAGTTTTAAGGTTCTTGTTTGTTTGTTACAGATAATGGTTATCAGAAAAGTTAAAGTGGTTCATCCTGAAGGATGAACAGATTTCACAGGTTCTCTAAATATTTTAGTATGTTAACAGCTGCTGAAGTCACAGGGTGATTAGCTTAATGGTGTCTCTGATTTGTCACCAGTTAACCTCAGTCCATAATTGTGACACATTCTACCACATTTTCTTATCTTTTTTGGCCTTTTTTGTGCTAGGATTTACATTATTGGTTAAACTTTTTACACACTGTCCCAACTACTGTATTTAAAAAAGGTTGAGCCAGCTGAAACTGGTTAAGTAGATTTCAAAAATCGAAAAGACAGTCAGAGTTTGAATTAGTTAAAAGTTAATTCCCTTCCATAGCACGTGGGGCACCGTGAGGTGTGTAGTGGTGGCATCCATCTCCATTTCTGTGACCCAAGGCCTCAGCTAGTAGTGATAGTTACGGTGGGGTCAGTCCTCGGGTAGCTCTGTATGTTAGCTTTCCTTTCCTCATTCTATTATGCTGAGTACCAAGCTAGAAGGCAGAAAGTACCATTTTTATATCATCTTCGATGTGAAGCCACAATCTCCCGGCTGGGGAGCAGATACTCTACCACTAGGCCAAAACTCCGGTTTGAATCAAGGTTCAGGAAAAATCTCTCGTGTCACATCTCTCCTGAAGCTTAAAACTCCTTTCTGACACCTCCTTTACAAACCACCATTCTCTGACGGAGGCTTCTGTGTCTTAAGTTTTGTTTTAAAGTAATGAATCTTCATGTGCTTGGATTAAGGACTGGCATCTTCTCAGCGTGACTCAGATTAGTTTGGTGGTGTGGAGCTCTAGGCCTTCCTTCAGTTGACACGTCCCTCATCAAACATTTACAGCTTCAGAACAACAGGCTCAGTTTCTGACCTTTAGCTGCTCCGCTGTGTGTCTCACATCTCCTACACTGGTTGTGTTCGTATCTCGTGTGTTGTTGTGGTGTGGCGGTGTCGTGCTGCGTGGTGGCGTGGAAGGTAGGGCAAAGTGGGAGGAGGGAGTGATTGGTTAGGACAGCTTGGCAGCCGGCTGGAGGAACACCAGGCGTGGGGGGGGTGTTGCCGCCCTCGGCCTTCAGGACTGGACGCAGGCTCCAGCTCTGGGAAGAGGGACGGGAAGGATTAAACCCTGCGGGGGGGGGGGGGGGAGCCTGCACAGGGTAGAGTGAGGGCAATCTGAGGAGGGGTGGGGAGAGCAGGGCGAAGAGTTGGGATGTTCGCCTCCCCCGTCTGTCACACACAGCCAGCCCCGCTACTGCCAACATGACCAGCAGGGCAGGGGCATCTATCCCCCCCCAGCTACCCCTCTCTGTCTGCCCTGAGCCACAGCCATCTTTATCCTCCTCTCTGCTCCCCATCTTTATTGCACATATTTTATCAACGCCTTCTGAACCTGTTGAAACGATACAAAGTGAGATATTTTTACTCTGATTACACTTATTTTTCAAAAGCGTTTTTTGTTGTTGTTTATATTTTATATGCCAGCAGCTCAAACATGAGTTTGGGTGCTGCAAGTTAAGCTACTCCAATGTCAGAAATGTACTTTAAAGTATCAAAACTGCAAAATTCTAGAGAAAATCATCTTTTTCCTGACAAATAATACTATAACTGTCTTCGTTGATGTGGTTTATATTTATTTACTAGCATGTAAGCAACATTTTAAGATGCTGAGGAAAAAATTCTGTTTCAACTAATGAGGTTAGTGTACAGCTGAAACCAGATATTTACATACTGTATAAAAAGGCACATAACCTTTTTTCCTCACTGTCTGATATTAAATCAGACTAAACTTTTCCTGTTTTAGGTGAGTTAGGATTACCAAAATTATTTCTATTTGCTATTTTTTTTCTATTTGATAATTTTTTTTATTACTTTCTTCAAAGTCAGAAGTTTACATACACTAAGATTACTATGCCTTTAAACAATTTGGGAATGCTCTGATGATGTCATCATGGCTTTGGAAGCTTCCGATAGGTTAATTGACAACATTTGAGTTAACTGCAGGCACATCTGTGGATGTATTTTAAGACACACCTCAAACACACTGCTTCCTTGTGACATCACAGAAAAATCTTAAAGAAATCAGCCAAGATATCAGGAAGAGAACTGTGGACTTCCTCATGTCTGGTTCATTCCTGGGTACAATTTCCAGATGCCTGAAGGTGCCACGTTCTTCTGTTCAAACAGTTATACACCATGGGAATGCCCAGCTATCGTATCACTCAGGAAGGAGACAGGCTCCGTGTCCCACAAATGAACGTGTTTTGGTGCAAAATATGCATATCGGCTCCAGAACAAAAGCGAAAGTGAAGATGCTGGCTGAAGCTGGTACGAGTGTCCACAGTGAAATGAGTCCTGTACTGACATTGGCTGAAAGGCCACTCAGCAAGGAAGAAGCCATTACTCCAAAAGCAACATAAAACTGATTACAGTTTGAAAATGCACACAGGGACAAAGACCTTAATTTTTAAAGACATGTCTCGTGGTCTGATGACACTAAAATTGAACTGTTTGGCTGTAATGACCATTGTTACATTTAGAGGAAAAAGGAGGAAGCTTGCGAGCCTGACAACACCATCCCAAACGTGAAGTACAGGGGTGGCAGCATCATGTTGTGGGGGTGTTTTGCTGAAGGAGGGGCTGGTGCACTTCACAAAATAGATGGCATCATGAGGAAAGAACATTATGTGAAAATATTGAGGCAACATCTCAAGACATCAACCAGCAAGTTAAAGCTTGGGTGTAAATGGGTCTTTCAGATGTCAGTGAGCATATAAACACCACCAACAAAGTCAGTGGTATGGAGTAGCCATCACAAAGCCCTGATTTCAATCCCTTAGAAAATTTGTGGGTAGAGCTGAAAAAATGTGCAAGGTGGCCTACAAACCTGACTTTGTTACACCAGGTCTGTCAGGAGGAATGGGCCAAAGTGTGTGTGAGTGAGAGAGAGAGATCATTGTCACCACTGTGCTAGAGGACGGGATGACCGACTGGATGGATGGATGGATGGATGAATCGGTAGAATAATAGGCTGCTGGTGGGAAATGCATCATTTGACCTCATGCTGCGCACAAACACTGTTCAAAAATCTTACCCACAAACCCCAGCTGGATAACAGACACGGACTAATCTCAGTGTAGTGAAAGGGTTCATTGTCTGCAGTAGCGGCTGTGTTGTGCTAATTGGGACGTTACAGCAGTGATCAAAAGTTCATAATTGCACACTCAAACAACTTTATAAACATTCCTAGTGGTTTTTTTAAGCAAAATGTACATTGTTGTGTGGCAAAAGGAACAAATTGTATGATCAATTCATCATGTAGTCTTCGTCAAACACACTTGATCAACTCTTAGAAACAAGAGAAGTGTTCTGATTTCGTTATGCATGACGTCTTTCAGGAACATCTAAATAATTTGGGGTTCAGTACCTGTTCAGATGGCGTTTCACCATAGAGGCTGTTGATCAAATCATAGACCTACTGATTGGTGAACAATCTGAGAAACACCTGCCCCCCCCCCCCCCCAACACACACACACTTAAACCCCTTCAACTCCCTAGATTTATGCTGAGGCCTGTTGGACTCAACTGTCAGGGTGTGTGTGTGTGTGTTGGGGGTGTTAAGTTTTCATCAACAATTTTAAAATTGGTAATCGTTTTACTCGTGTTCTTGTACTATCCTCTTCTATACACAAATGGCCAATTCTCAGATGTTACCCATTTTAGACATTTACTCTCAGCACATCCCCCAGTCACATCTGGCCAATATGATTTTTTTTTTTTCCCCACTTCTCAGGTACAATGCTGCTCGATGTCCTTGTCTGCTCTCACAGTTTAAAAAAAAAAAAAGAGGGAGAGAAACTTGTCCCGTCTGTATCGTGTAAACAGGGTTGATTGTTTGGTTAAAACAAAGTCCAGTGATATTAAAAGCTCTTTGTGGATCCAGTTTTTTCTTTCAATATTTACAACATTTGGGCTTATATTAGCCAGGAGGGTGCGTTGCCGTCACACACTTTCAGTCAATAGTGTGTGTGTGTGTGTGTGTGTGTGTGTGTGTGTGTGTGTGTGTGTAGGCTGCAGCAGTTGGACCGTCACTGTCAGAGCAGCGCCCAGCAGGTGTGTGAGCTGCTGGCCAAACAGAACCAGCTGATGCAGGAGAGAAACACACTGAGTGAGGAGATGCAGCGCCTACGCACAGAGGTACAGATACAGAGGAGGGAGTGAGTGAGTGTCTCTGTGTTCAGATACTAAATGAATTTGTAGTCATCTCTTTCTCTCTCCAAGAGCATGTTACGGTTGTCAATTTACCAAAATAAAACCAGTCAGGAGACATTTGTCCCATCATGACTAATGATTCTGTCTGTTCTGGATTAGCTAGAAAACACGGTGTCTCCACGCTGATTCACTGTCAGAGGTTTGGCATGTATGTGTGTATTGACAGTTTACACTGAAATGCTTTGTGTTTGCCTTTGCAGTTACCAGTCTCGAGGAGAATTTCTTCATGATGTGGATGGGACGTTCACAAACATCTTTTTTTTTTTTACCTTTTTACAAGGACAGTACATAGTAAGACATGTATAGGTTTATAAGATTATATATTTTTGTCTTTGTATTTCATACTTTGTTTTACTGTGACTGATGTGTGAGTGGCTGGGGATTGAAAAAATAATAAATTAAACCGTGGTGCATATATGAACTGTTTCAGTGTACAGCCAGGCAGATCTTGAATGTGATGAGTTATGGAAGCATAAAGTTATTAAAAAGTAAAGCTAAATAGCTTCTGTAACAGGACTAAACATTAGATAAAAACCAAAAAGGTGAATATTTTAAAACCCCACAATCAATATCAGAAATGTTAGATTTCAATTATTCAATTTGTAAAATCATCATAAAAGCTAATGTCGAACAGGCACTACCTGGAACTGTTGGTCAAGTTAACTGTAGCCTGATTTTCTTCAGCTGATTTGAAAAGAAATGTTTCCCAAGTTACATACTGTAACTGTAAGGAAATGTGGATTTAATATCACAAGACTTTGCAAAGGATGCCGTGATATATTTTCATAAAGTATATCAGGATGTACATTTTATACATTTCCAAGAGGAACACAAGTATCAAACCATGTAGCATAGTTTCTAACCATATTTTGTGATTTTTTTTTTTTTTACTGAAAAGGGACATTAAAAGTTGTCCTATTTTACTCATTTCTTTCTCCAGTTTTTTTTTTTTTTAACTTAAGGAATCTACTAGCGCAGTTTTTCATGATTCACAGGTTAAGGTTGCATTTGCACTGCAGGCCTTAATGCCCAGATCAGATTTTTTTTTTTGACTGCCTGCTTAGATGGTTTTTATAAAGGTGAGTCATATTTAATAACTTCATTTACGATTGCATAACACAAATTCCACAAAGGCTTTAAAAGCATTTTACTTTTGCGTGTCCAGCAGCTTGAACCTTCACCTCCAGGCTTGTTTTACCCATCTTGTCTTATTTTTTTGGTTTGTTTTTATTGCAGCTGACAAAAAAACAGAACAGGTACAAAAGAGAGAGATGCAAGGGGACCCCAGCAAATGTCCTACAGTACTTAAATCATAATAGTTTGATAGTTGGTTGCTCTTTGGTTTTCAGAGTAATCTTGTTTTTAGAGAAACATGGATTGTCCTATGCACATGCGCTTATCTGGTTAAAAAAAATGTAGAACCATCATATTTTCAGTGACACGAGACTTGCATTGACAGGGAATATCTGAGCTGTCCACTTTCACTACTGAGATCTGAGTAGATATCTGATTTCTTATCTGATTTTGTTCCACTAGGACTGGGATAATTAATGCACTAACTTTTCTGATTAATGTGGGCTAATTAACACATTTAAAAAAAAAAAAAAACTGTCTGAGCACTCCCTGGGGTGGTGTTGGCAGTGGTGACTGGTTTGTCTCAGTAGTTGGTTCAGCTTAAAACAAGAGTAGATATTGTTTTTCCAGCATTTAAATTTACACCACATTAAACTGATCCTCCGGTACTCATGGCAACCTCATCCTTCACGTACACACCCCTGACCAAGTGTCACTGATTGGGTACTTGCTCAAAAGTATGAAAAGAGAGAGAGTTTCTGTCAGAATGAGTGTAGAAAAACACATGCTCCAATATAAAGTGAATGAAAGCTTCTAACTCACCATTAATGTCAGGAGCTCTGGAAATCAATTAAGAATTGCTCTATTTGTCCTTTTAAGGGTTGCAATAATTAGATGTTACCTTAGATAGAAGCACTTCCTGTTTGACCATTTCAGAATAATACAGGAAATGTGACAATATTAAAAGTTTTTAGTTTAGCAGAGAAAATAATGAAAAATATTACGTTCTTATTTTTGTTGAATATACACTCATTATTACCAAGTGTTTTATGTTGCATTAGCAGTGTATTTGTTGAACATGAGTCACATATGTTTAGAGAATGAAAATGCAATTCAGAGTTGCTAAAGTATACTTCTTTTGATTCTTTTATGCAAGTTTAGTAATTAATAGTGATTAATTACAGAAAACTGTGCATTATTTAAAAAAAAATCCCAATTGATGCACAGCCCTAATTTCCACGAGGCCTGAATCAGGACTGAGAATATTAGATTCCATGTGTTTTTTCCCTGCTTATATGAGCATTATCTCGATCTTAGATACCTTAGGCACAAAAAAAAACATGCCTAAGGTACTCCTTACGTACGCTAATGCTAGGCATTGGTGCAGTTCTTGAGTTCTCAAACTCACAATCTGAAACCCCCTTCCTCTAAACAAATTGTTTTCTGGTTGGCTGCCCGTCACAAGCTTTAAGTTTTAAAAGTAGTGAGCGGAACTTTTATTCCTTTTTGAAGTCAGTCTTATGTCATTTAAATCCAACAAGAGAAAAACCTGCTTACATGAACCTATATTCACACGTTGTTCAACACATACAGCAGAAACCTAGTGAAAGCAAAATAGGCCCACTATAGCTCTAAAGCTGAGTTCTTATCCTGGTTCATGTTTTACATTTAAACTGCTAAATATTTGGTTTTAAAAGACAATAAAAAAGGCAACACAGCTGTAGCAGATTGACAGTGCTTTATTGAAGCTGTCTGTAAGATCCCTTTCATACATTTTATGTGTAAAAATACTAAGGATGTACAGTGTAAAAAACAGCTTCATATTGATGGTAATTTGTTGTTTTCACATCCTCGCGGGCTGGCTAGCCAGCAGCATTGAAGCACAAAGAAACACTGATTTGCGTTTCTGTGAATCTTTCATCGATCTGCTGAGTTTCCGACGCCGTCAGAGTCGTGTCTGACCTCACCACACGCCCGTCTGTCTCACAACTGTAAAGCTACAGTAAACGGTAATGGCATCAAAACTCTGTCGCGCTTCGTAATATTTGTACATGTTTGCTGTTTATGGATAATTGCATCTCATGCTTGTTTATGTTGATCATCATGATGTAGGCTTAGTACCAGAGAGAAGAGGGGGGAAGGAGGTCAAAATACTTCCAGAAATCCTCCGTGTCAGCCATTAAGACCAGGTGGATTTTTGGCCGATGTCATTGGCTTGGATGGGATGGGACAGAGCATCTGAGGACTATGAAATATTTTTAGCATTTTACTGAAACAGTGCAGAGATTTGGTGTGATGGCTGTATGGTACAAAGAGCAGCTTAAAGAGTTAAAGACATTTGTGCTGCAGCTGGATTCCATCGTCCTGTTGAGAACCTCAGAGCTGCTGTCCCACACTGGTAAAGAAAATTGGAATAAAGCCTTACCTTCCCCACTCTTCTTCGTTTGTTATAATCTGTGATCCTGTATGAAGCTCTGACATCGCTGCTGCTGCTGCTGCTACTTAATAATCCTACATGGGTCTTAAAAGTTTAAAATGTTTACTGGTGTGAAAACTTTATAAATCAGATGAAGAATCAGGGACATCAGCGTTTATAAATACGGACCAATTTAGTGAAAATTCCAACTGAGCCCGATTCCCTGCCCGCTCTGCAGTGATGGCCCAGCGTCGCCTCTGTGTGTGGCGCACTTCATCCAGGTCCTGCCAGCTTTAGACATCAGAGCAACATCAGAGGGGAGATGTGCTTTAAAAAATCCTTTTCTTAAAAACATAAAAAAGCTAAAAGTCTTCCTTTAAAGCAGATTCCTCTGAATCATATAAAAAGTGATGGGTGAGAAAGTGCTGTGGCCAAAGCTACAAAGCGGTATTTTATGGACTCTGGTTTCTAATAGTTTTGGCGTTAAGCGGGCACATACAACTAGAACTTCTCCGTCGCTCGCAGACCTGGGTCAAATCAAAGCTGAAATCCTTCCAACTACTTGGGAAGCATTTGCTTGAGCCTGTGGAGGGTGCCAGCTGGGTGGGATTCCTTCTCATTTTGAACTATTGGGCTGCTTCAACTGCGCCAGGCAGGCTCAATCGATCACAGAGCAGTATTTTTCATGAGAGTTCTCAGTGCCCCTTTGACTCAGGACTGGTGGTGCAAACAGAGGAGGACTACAGCATGCAGGCCAGCGCCATCCTTTTATACTTTCTACCATAAAGCGCCTTTGCTAGCTCATAGTGGTTTAATGGATGTGCAATAGTAAAGCATATGGACTTCAGAGCAGCGGGAAAACAGGTAATGTGTTGTATGAGCAATCTGTAAAGGAAATAGACATTTAATTTAAGAACAGAGTGCTGAGACACGACTACACCCCCTAACTGCTAAACAAAATGACATCAAATAAATTAAATAGAAAATTAAATTCAAGTTATCATTTAAGATAAAAACATTCAAATAAATAGACTGGAGTACAATTTTCTATTCCTAAAAAGAGCACACTCACCCTAGTGCTCCTTTTAATCCACATACCGATGGTCTTCCACAAGATGAAGACATTTTTTTTTTTTTGGTCTCAGAAATGCTGGACGTCAAACTTTTTGACTATTCTGAGCGGAACAGTAAGGCTAACTGGGCGTTTGAAGACGGGGAGTTTGTAGGGACGTTAAATCTTGTTGGTCAGACTGGAAGACAAGACAATGCAACAACGGCAAACAAAGTACAGACCGAGGGAATGAAAGACACTGTTAAAGACAGCTGAGCAGCCAGGACCTGGCTCTTTAGAGTGGACCGACTAGGCTGAGTGTCCACCGAGGGCAGCCTGCATTCCAAATTTAACAAGTCTTCCAAATTTGAAACGTTTCAGGTAATTTTTTTTTTAACATTTATAGGCAAATTTGTCCTGTTTATGTGATTTTGTGACATCTTTCCTCTAAAATGTATAGCTTTTATTGTAAATTTGAGGTTTCCTGTAAATTTGCAGCTTTTTTCTCTTATGAGCTATTTTTTCTTGTATATTTGAAGTATTTCCTTTAAATTAGCAACTTTTCATGTAACTTCAATTTTTCCTCATCAATTTGAGACTTTTAAGTTTAATTAAAGCAGCCATTTTCCTATAATTTTTTTTTTTTTTTTTTTTTTGTAAATTCATAAGATTTTTTTTCTCATGAATTTGCGTAAACACACATTTGTAAATGTGTGTTTTGTCTAGTTTAGGGTCAAAGCCACACGGAGCAGCTGAATAGGTTGCACACCCCTGCCCTATAACAATCTTCATTTAAGTCACACACACCTTCTCACCCACTGTTTTGCTCAAACTTCACATTTGTGAATCCAAACAGAAGAAATCTGGCTTAAACTGAATAACTAAAACAACTGTTTTAAGCAGTGGATGAACCGGGGTGCTTCACCAATGCCCAGTAAGATGAGATAAGTATGGATTATGTTTTAGTGTAATTCTTTCTAAGCCGCTCAAGTCCAAGAGGAAAAAAAAAAACTAACTGCAAAACTGAAAGTAAGCATAATAAGTCCACTTCAGAGACTGGAAACCTTCCTCTCTGCTCTAAACATTTAATAGCAAATGACGACTGACTTTACAAACTCACGTTTCTCATCTCCTCAGCACATTTACATTAATCTGTAGCACTTACAGTTCAGTAGTGAATCTCTTCCTTCCTTAAAACCTTCCTTTTGTTTCCTTCCTGCTCAACTTCCACTTCCTTTCTGACCTCAGCTGTCACAGACACCCACCTGCAAGGTTAAATATGAGCATTTTTCTTTCAGTATCCTCTCAGTTCAAGCCATAATTTATTCTCAAGTTTCCATCACGGTCCCAAACTTTCACCATGTGCCTTTAACAAGTGTCATCACCTCTCTCGGCTGTCACATTTTGGTCACAAAAACTACACACAAACACACAAAAATGGAGCAGGAAGGCTATCTGCTTTCCCTCCTACATTCTTCAGCCATGTCTGGTTGTTTTTTGTTTGTTTTTTTGAGGTGCTTTTTTTTCTTTTTTTTTTTTACTCTCAGCCCTAAAAAATAACAATATATTTCTTTCTAGAATAATGTAAGAACAATAGAAAAAGTTAAATATAAAACTGATGAGTAGAACAATAAATAGAACATATATATTATAACCATTGCTGTGATTCGTGTAAACCCATAACTGTCTAAAGTTTTAGATTCGTCATAATAAACTGGCAGGAAATCAGATCAGCTGTTATTTCACAATTCATTCTCACATTATAAATATTTCATCTCTTATTCTGGAGGTTTCATTTGGTGCCGAATCTGTTCCTGCTGCAGTTTCCCATACAGTCGTGCAGATCCAAATGTCACAGTAAAGCTTTCTGACTTCGAAACAAAAGTACCGTTTCGGTTTTCCTTTTTTGGGGACAGAAGTGGAGGACTTCCAAAATTAAACAAGGGGGGGAGAAAAAAGAGGAGGAAACATTCAAACCAGCTGTTTTGTTCTCATTTTCACCTCTGCAGTTATGGATGCATTGTCAAACATGCTGCACTGCATTGTGGGTAATGTAGTAAAGCTCATGGTTTTGGGAGAGTCATCCTTCTGAACTGCTGTGCTTTGAGGGGCGACCTTAAACGCAAACCCGTGACTGAGCATTACATGCACGCACATTCACACGATCATCTTATTGTACGAAGTTGATGAGTCAGAGCTGTACATTAGGAGTTGTGGCTGTTCTACACAAGCATAGATGTGGTTGACATTTTGCTGGCACCTGTATAATGATCAGCAGCATTCAGCTAGTTATGTAGCACCAGGTTTTAGGAGTAGCAGTAGTAGTAATAATAGTAGTAGGAATAGCAGTACCTGTAGTAGTTGTGTTTGTAGTTGAAATAGCAGCAACAATAATAATGATTTGCACAGAGCAAAACCTGAGTCAAATCCTGCTCGACAACATGAGGTGTGGAGGATTCTGCTCACTTATATGACAACTACTTCCTTGATGCCAGGCAGCCTCAATAAACCCCAGAATTAAGTAACTGAGGATTTGAAACCAGACATGACTGTCTCCGAGTCTGAGCATTTGTCTGTCTGCAAGAAGCCTGAGATACAACCAGTAATGGCAGTTTGGGTTCCAACGACAAAGTGCTGTGTTCCCATCATACAGATAAAGAAGCCACCAGAGCATCTCCTTAAAAAAAATGCAACAGCTGCTGTGTAACTTCATTAGAGGTGTTTTGTTTTTAAGAGTTTGGCAGGACCGACGCATACCAAAGCACAGCAGGCCACTGGTGATACTCCCGTCATTAAAGGGTCCTTACATAACTGATCACATCACAGTTTGGATCATCTGGGGCTGCAGTGCAGAATTAGACACTAAATTTGTCCAAAGGTTTTCTCTCAGACGGGATTTATGAAATTAGAAAAAAAAAAGATGGAGAAGCACACTGGAGAGGTGAAAAATGGAACAGGACGAAGAGGAAAAGGGCAAAAGCCTTTCAAGTCTGGTTGGTCATGGGTGGGTGGGGTCCAAAGCTGTGGGTGTTTGTGTCCCACAGTGATGGCCTCAGTTACTGCGATGGACAGTTCATTCCCGGCCGCTGGCCGAGTATGAGAACTGTGGGAAGTGTGGTCGTCTCTCGTTGTCAAGACAGTCCATCCCATCCTCGTCAACTAAGAAAAACAACAAGGTGGAGTGGTTTTCAAAAAAAAAGAAATCCCGTAGGAAATCTGCACACTGTGGTATTTGTCTTCTCAGGTAAGCAACACAATACAGCTAACAGATATATTTCTACAACCAAGTGTGACCTACAGCTCTTCAGTGGTGAACAGTCTCAAAGATGGCTGCTGCAGGACTCATGCAGAGATGCTTGAACAAACATTCAAATAGAAACTAGTGTCTTAATCACTGAGTATATGTTTACATGTACAGTACACCAAATTCCAATTAGGTCCATATTCTGGTTAAGACAATATTCTGAAGAAGGTGTTTACTTAATTATGTTGTTATCTCTGACTATATTGAGCATGCATGACATTTCTCTCTCCCCAAAAATGACACCTCTACTTCGAAATGTTGCATTAACATGACCCAGCATTGTTAGCACAGTTTTACTGCCATAACCCAGGGTGTGCAAAAATGCTGTGAAAACTAAGGTGTTTACATGAATAATGTGGCAGTAAGTTTGTAAAACACCATATGTCTTAATCTGGCTATTGATTATTCCAAATATCACCTTTTAAACCTTTTTCACAGAAACAGAAAAATGATGGGAAAACCCATTTCTGCCTTACACAATGCAGCAGAGTGGGCTCAGCAAAATCTCCCCGGGCTTTCATACACGCTTTCCCTCTTATGTGTTGCTGTGAAATTGTTCCTCTGGAAAAGACTAGCAACGACTTCTTTTTGGAGATGATAGCAGCCCAGTTAAATATGTTCTGGAGGAAAATGCTGCTACATAGGCAAGTGTTCCCTTGTTTAATGCTAAAATTTGGTCCCGCTTTCTGTCTTATCAGTTGTATCCATTTACTTGTCACTCCTGGATCAATGGGAAACACTACAAAAACTCAGATTTTTTGATTCTGCCATTGTGACTCAAGTTGCGTTACATATCCTTGTCAACTTCTGAGTGAAAAATGCAGAAGTGTGAAGAGGCTATTTCAGTTAAGGTGATCAGAGCATGGTGATGTCTTATTTTGAATATGATCTTAATATAATAACAATACTGAACTATCCCTGTACATGTGGACATGTGTGTGCCATGATTGAAATTGGATGCTCACATTTCTCAGGTGGAGTGATTGTGATAGTCTGAGCTGTGAACTCCTCGTCGAAGTATCTGGTGTCTGTCTCCGATGTCACCTGAGGCTTGAAAGGAGGAACGAGCTGGGACAGAGATGGGCAGAGATTAGATCAGACTGTGAAATAATAAAAACACTGGATGCCCTGGTGTTCAAAGTCAGAAGAATTGCACAGAGGTAGTCTTCAGCATCACTGGCTTCAATCATTATTTGTTATTGATGTATTAATTGCCTGGAAACAAGATCCACCCACCCACCCATCTTCTACCGCTTATCTGGGGGTCTGGGTTAAGGGGGCAGCAGTGTAAACAGTAGCCCAGACTGCTCTCCAGTCCATATAGCACCATGATCCCTCTAGCATGTGATGACCCCACTGAAGGGCCGTGATGTAACATTTTCCATGGGGATCTACTGGACTACTCTTGGTCTGTCCCTTCACCCAGGATCAATTTGTCTTGCAAAACCCTACCGGGGCGACAAAATCAAATATGCAGACTCATGATCCACTGTGGCAACCCTGAATAGGGAGCAGTTGAAAGGTATGTGTGGTTTTGCTTATCAAAACTAGATAATTACTTTTTACAATCATAACATACACAGTTTTAACTTTAGCACTTTTTCATCAAATGGAACTGAATGTCACAACACAAAACAAACAATTTTGCCACCCAGTCGCTTCAGACCTTTTTATCGTAGACGTCCTGCCAGTCAACGCCAGAGAAAAAACTGTGTCTCATTATTTCTTTCGCATCATCCGGTCCTCCTCCGAGCCTGTGGCAAAAGAGAGGTAAACCGTTAAAAACAAAAGTAAAATGGTGTTTGATAGAAAAATGCTATTTCACATCATATTTTCTAAAGCAAAAAGAAACACTTGCTACTGAACAAAATAATGGGAAAAAACAATCCAGTCTGAGTAACTATATACATCCATCCATCTTCTTCCGCTTAATCCTTTGTGGGGTGGAGGTGGGGGGTGGGGCTGGAGCCTATCCCAGCATCTTTGGGTGAGAGGCAGGGTACACCCTGGACAGATCGCCAGTCCATCGCAGGGCCAACACAGAGAGACAGACAACCATTCACTCTCACAGTCACACCCAAGGACAATTTAGAATCCCCAGTTTGATGCCAATTAACCTAACTTGCATGTTTTTGGCATGTGGGAGGAAACCGGAGAAATCCCGGAGTAAACCATCGCAGACACGGGGAGAACATGCAAACTCCACACAGATCACTGTTGGTTGGGGGCTGGGATCGAACCCAGGATCCCCCAGCCAAGGGTGAGTTGCTATGCTGCTGCAGTGCTAACCACTCCGCCAGCGCGCTGCCCTGACTATATACAGTATAACTATAAATAGCTGTTGTAATTTTGGTCATGTCTATATTTAAGTAAATAAATTTTGGAGAGTGAGAAGATGCCTGAGGAGTGGAGAAGAAGTGTTTTGGTACCAATTTTCAAGAACAAGGGTGATACTCAGAGCTGTAGAAACTACAGAGGCATAAAGTTGATCAGCCACACTATGAAGATATGGGAACGAGTTGTTGAAGCCAGGTTAAGAGGAGAGGTGACAATCAGTGAGCAGCAGTACAGTTTCATGCCAAGAAAGAGTACTACAGATGCAATGTTTGCTTTAAGAGTGTTGATGGAGAAGTATAAAGAAGGTCAGAAGGAGTTCCACTGTGTCTCTTTGAATCTAGAGAAAGCATATGACAGGGTGCCAAGAGAGGAAGTGTGGTACTGTATGAGGACGTCGGGAGTGACAGAAGTATGTCAGGGTGGTCCAGGACACGTATGAGGACAGTGGTGAGGTGTGCTGCAGGAGTGACAGATAAATTCAAGGTGGGGGTGGGATTACATCAGGGATCAGCTCTGATCCCCTTCTTGTTTGCCATGGTGATGGACATGCTGACAGACAAGGTCAGGCAGGAGTCTCCATGGACCATGATATTTTCAGACAACATTGTGATCTGTAGTGAGAGTAGGGAGCAGGTGGAAGAGAACCTGTAGAGGTGGTGGTATGCTCTGGAGAGAAAAGGAATGCAAGTCAGTAGAAGCAAGACAGTCATTCACATGAGTGTGAATGAGAGGGAGGCAGATGTAATGGTGAAGACGGAAGGAGTAGAGGTAGTGAAGGTAGATGAGTTTAAATACCTGGGGTCAATCATCTAAAGCAATGGAAAATGCACAAGAGAGGTGAAGAAGAGAGTTGAGGCAGGGTGGAGTGGGTGGAGACGAGTATCGGGGTGATTTGTGACAGAAAGATAGAAGCTAGAGTCAAAGGGAAGATTTTCAAGATGGTAGTGATGTATGGTATGGAGACGGTGCTGACAAAAAGACAGGAGGTGGAGCTGGAGGTGGCAGAGTTGAAGATGCTAATTCTCATTGGGAGTGACTAGGAGGGACAGGATTAGAAATGAGTATATCAGAGGGACAGCTCAGGTTAGCAGCTTGGAGATAAAGTAAGAGAGGCAAGGTTGAGATGATTTGGACGTGCAGAGGAGGGATAGTGGATATATTGGACAAAGGATGTGGAAGATGTAGCTACCAGGCAGGAGGAAAAGAGGAAGACCACAGAGAAGATTCATGGATGCAGTGAAAGAAGACATTGAGGGTTGGTGTTACAGAGGAAGATGCAGGCAGATGACCCACTGTGGCCACCCATAAAAGGAGCAGCCAAAACAAGTAGTGTGCAAGTTTTTTTCTTAAATCAGCCCATGTGTGTTTAAAACTAAACAAAAATGAATAAATTAAGATGCAACATCCTATTTTGCCATTTCTTTTGTCTGTGCAGTACATCTGTTCACATATCTGCATTAGCATTTGTTCCGATCTGTTTTAAGGGGAAATAATTAGAAACCCTCTGTGTTTACTGATTCATAAGGCTCTTATTTACTTTCTAAATTAGTATTTTAATTAGCCCCAGAGTTGTTAATTTTGGGCTTTAAACTTGTAGAGCTGTTACTGACTAAATCCAGTGTGTTTTTTTAAATTGAGCTTTACAGTTGCAACACACCGTTTGTTGGGGTCTTTGATAAGCAGACCAGACAGCAGGGACTTGGCATCAGCTGACAGAGTGCGTGGAAACTTTATGTCCTCCATGAGGATGAGCTCAAACAGCTTCTCGTGGTCCTGGTTGTAGAATGGCAGTCGGCCGCACATCATCTCATACGTCACCACACCCAAACCCCACCAATCCACTGCCCGACCATAGTCATTGTCCTCTAGGACCTAAAGAGAGGGTAGACACAAAAATGCACAACTTCAGTTTTAAAATGTTTAAAATGGAGCCATTTATTTTATTGAGCATCTGCTTGTTTCCCGTTATTTCTTGATTTGTTTCATTATACAAAACTGACGGCCTCAGGTGAGACACAGATGAGCAAAATCAGACAGCGCAGGCCAGTCAATATGGCATCAGGCTTGAGGGGCAAACAAAATGAAAAGTTGAGATGAACAGAAGTTATGGCACGGAGAACAAGCACTAAGGTGTAGACTGTAGCCTCGCTCGCCTTTCAATACACACACACATGCATACAGTGGCAAACCATTAGCGGATGGCAGGTCTTCAGAGTCCTCTGGTACAGTAAGGGAGTCAGATTGCTGGTGTGGCCTACCAGATGCCCCCCTCCCCTCCCTGATTGCTGCCAGCTCTGCCTGGCACAGTGATGTTCTCCTGGCAGGGACAGACAGGAACGTCCCTGGATGCAAAAGGAAGGACCAACCTGCAGCCCCGGTCCAACCTCTAAGCTGGGTAGTACAGGTACAGCACTGTGAGCTGGTGAGGGAAGATTTGCTGTGTAGTAATCACTTCCTTATCAAAGCTTCGTGTCCAGGCTGCCTTCCTATTCCTCTCACCTCCCTGCTCTCCTTGCACTGTCCTCTCCAGCATCTCTAATCTTCCCTCATTTCCTTCCCTCCATCTTTCATCCTCTCAGGTGCACATTTGCTCACCTCGGGAAGAGATTCTTAAGAAGAGGACAAAGAACAGCAAGGCAGACAAGAACAGAGAGGTATTTCAGGTGCTGCGGAGGCTCTCGTTAACATAACAAGCTTATTAACATGAACGAGTATGTGCATGTGTGCTTGTGTGTGAGACTGACAGACAGACAGGGCTGGAAAGAAGCCAGAACAGCATATGTTATACATCTCGCCAATAATAATAACATCTCAATCAACGGTTAAAAAATGGACCAGTCAGGGTGGATGTCAAACACATCAACGCAAACATGCACAAACACACTGACAGAAACTTCTCAATAATGCAGCTATTTTAGATTATACAATATAATTACACACAGAATGCAATCATAAGATTTTGAAATAAATGCACTTCACGCTGAACAAATAACCGCCATTAGCAGCAGCTGTGTGAAGGAGAAGGTGCCATAAATACATAAATAGCTGAAAGTGAAATGAGATTGATGAACTGTGAAAAACAAAGTCTGCAACATAAAAATACTCCTAAGTGATGCATTCTGAATCTGTGTGCTATGATGTTCCACAGTCATACAAATAGATGTAAAGAGAGTCCTTTGAACTGTACATTTAGACAGAAAGTGGCAGTTTTACAGAGGTGGTTTTGCAAGAATAAGATATTCCAAAATAACAGAAATACAAGCACTTGGAAAAAACACATTTGTGACAAAGAGTAATTTTAAAATGTTTTTGGCATCTGTAACTGAGAGGGAATCGTTGTCATTTGGGGGCTGTTTTTCCACATTATGTGTTGTTTTGAAACTAGATGCTTGATGCAAAAACTACCCAGGTTTATATCTAAAGTAGTAAGTATACACACAAATGGTACAAATGTGCACATTTTTGTCCAGGTTACTACAATTGTCAGTCAGACAGCCACTCCTACTTTTAGCCACAAATGTATCTGTTGTCTATTTGGTGATCTGGGGCGGCTGTAGCACAAGTGTAGTGTGGCCGACTACTGATCGGAGGGTCAGCGGTTTGATTCTCGCTCTGTCTGCATGTCGAAGTGTCCTTGAGCAAGACACCGAACCCCCAGTTGCTCCTGGTGGGTCAGGCCAGCGCCGATGCATGGCAGCTCTGCCACCATCAGTGTGTGAATGGGTGGATAGCAGGATCTGTACAGCGCTTTGGTCATCTAGAGATGAGAAAAAATGCTATAAGTGAACGCCATTTACCAATCAAAAAAAAGAGCACTCTGAGGCGAGTGCAATATCCCCTGCCACCATTTTCTTTGAAGATCCCAATACTTACTGACAGAGAGCAGTTTAACTTTTCAATATAATTACTGTAGCAGAACCAAATTATGATGAGCCCATCATCCACAAATATGCAACAAAGTATACAACCCATAGTTGTAGGTCAGGATCCCAAGGGGAACCCATGTAGCAAGTTTCGTGACCCTAGAGAGCTTTACATGTTCTATAGTAATACAGCATAGGGAGTGCCAACCTTGACCTTTTGACTCCAAACCTGTAGACAAAGGTCATGGTCTCAGAGTGAACCTGTGCACCAGGTTTGGTGGCCCTAGCTTTCTTTGTTGTTGAGATATACAGTAGTTTATAAGCCATTTTGATGCTGACCTTTGACCTTGCAATCCCAAAGCCATAGTCACACAGGTCAAGTTTGATGACCCTACCTTTACTTGTTGTATAGTAGTAAGGCATAGGGAATATTAATTTTGACCTTTGGACCCCAAACCCATAGTCAGAGGTCAGGATCCCAAGGTGAACCTGTGTAAAAGATTTGGTGGCCCTAGCTTTAGTCACTTTATAGTATAGTAAATGCAGCATTTACCATAGTGCAACTGCAATGTTAACTTTGATCCCAAACCCATAGTTAGGTCAGGGTGTAAATCATCCAAGATGTGTATTAGATACAACTACTGTATCAATTTTTTTTTTTTTTGTCAGGTCAGGGATTGGCTTGCTTGCTATCGGATAATCATGAAAACCGGTACTACCTGTCTCTGGGTCAGGCTGTCGGTGACTGAACCGGCATCCCCGCCCTTCTGAGGGCATGGAGGGTGAAACAGGGCATCCTGGCAGAACTAAAAACAATATCTGCCACAGGTCTGTGGTGGACCACTCTCAGTTACACGGGGTGAGACTGGACATCCTGGCAGATAAACACATCTGTCGCAAGGTCTGTGGTGAACTGTGCCAGTCCGTGCACCGTGACGTGCACTACACAAAGAGCAGAGATAAACAAACCTATCATCTGGTCAGTCACTGCAACAGATACTGGAGTCAGTTTGTCTAGGCTTGTCCTTGCCACTGAAAATACCTTTATATGCCAAGAATGTGCTGCTAGTCCAGCAAAAGCTAGCAGTACTCAAATACTTTGCAAGCAGTTTCATGAAATGGTCAGTCAGAAAGCAACTTATACTAGCTCGAACATCGCCCAGGCTTACAAGGTCTGCGCTGATCTGTTCACACTCAGACAGGCAGCGAAAAGTAAGCTAGGAGCAGGAAGACAAAAGAAGAGGAAAACAGCAGCCTTGTGTGTAGCAGAATGGAATGTATGCACTCTGTTGGACAGAACAACATCATAGCACCCAGAAAGACAGACCACGCTTGTGGCCCTGGAAATGAACAGGTATAATGTAGACATAGCTGCACTTACTGAAACAAGATTGCCTGGATATGACAGCTTGGAAGACCATGGGTACATCTTCTTTTGGAGTGGGAAATCAACTCAAGAAAGGAGAGAAGCAGGAGTGGGCTTTGCAGTTAGAATGGAGATAGCAGCAGTGCTTGATGGGGACCCAGTGCCAATCAACGACAGGATAATGACTATGAGACTCCCACTACAGCGGAAGATGTATGCCACACTCATCAGTGTACTGTATATGCCCCAACAATGACCAACACAGAGGAGGCAAAGGAAGAGTTCTACAGTGATTTATGTGAGACTATCAGGCGTGTACCGACTGATGACAGGCTGATACTTGTTGGAGATTTTAATGCCAGAATTGGTTCGGACACTGAGAAATGGAAAGGAGTGCTAGGCAGTCATGGAGTAGGCAAGTGCAATGCTAATGGAGAACTTCTACTTGCACTATGTTCAGAGTACAACCTTGTGGTAACCAACACTCTATTTAAGCACAAGGACACACACAAGAAGACATGGATGCACTCAAGATCCAAGCACTGGCACTTGTTAGACTACATCATAGTAAGGCAGAGAAACATAAGGAAAGTATTGGACACCAGAGCAATGAGAGGTGCGGGCTGTGGTACTGATCATGTTATGCTGAGATCTAGATTAAGGATTTGCAGACGAAAACAGCACTGCAGGACAGGTGCAAAGCCACCACAGAAGCTAAACACTAGTGCACTGAAAGGCCAAAAGAAGCAGGAAGAACTTACACAGGAAATGGATGAAAACTTGAGAGACTGGGACAGCAACAACTCAGAGAATGATATTGAAGAGAAATGGGCAACACTGAAGGATATGGTGTATCAGACTGCGAGTAATGTATTAGGCCACCCTGAGAGGAAACATCAAGATTGGTTTGATGAGCATGATGAACATCTGAAGAAACTACTAGAAGCGAGGAATATAGCTAGGCAGGAAAACCTACAGTGTAACATAAGGTTGAAGAAGAAGAAATACTCAAAGGCTCAGAGTGAGCTACAGAAGTACACCAGAGAGACGAAGTCCAACTGGTGGGATGAAAAAGTGGAGGAACTTCAAACTGCAGCAGACAGGAAGGACATGAAAACATTCTTCACAGGTTTGAGAGAAATCTACGGCCCTAAACCAAGAGGATTGATCCAACTAAAGGCTATGGATGGTGAAACGGTTTTGCAGAAAAAAGACAAGATCCTGGATAGATTTGCAGACCACTTTGACCAACTACTAAACAACCCTGGAGATCTCACTGAAGAGGCTAAAGAAGTTCTAGTGCAGCGACCAGCTGCATCAAGTCTGGATGAACCACTAAATCTTGATGAAGTAATGGCAGCTATCAGGACAACACAGGGTGGTAAAGCTCCGGGAAGGGATGGAATTCCAGCAGAAGTGTGGAAATTTGGTGGTGTTCAGCTGACCAACTGCCTGCACAAGCTCATCCAAGAGATATGGGATGCCCAGAAAGTACCTCAAGACTGGAAGGATGCAAGTATTGTGCCTTTGTTCAAGAAAGGTGACAGGAAAGACTGTGGAAATTACCAAGGTATATCACTGCTAGCCACTGTTGGTAAGATTCTCTCACGTGTACTACTCAACAGACTCAATGAACACATCTCGCAGAATGTACTACCGGAAACCCGGTGCGGCTTTAGAAGTGGAAGAAGCACAATGGACATGATTTTCTGCTTGAAACAGGTTCAACTGTATCGAACAGAACATGCCGCTTCATGTAGTCTTCATAGACTTCAGTAAAGCCTTTGATACTGTTTCATGACAAGGACTTTGGCAAGTACTCAAGAAATATGGTTGTACAGAGAAGTTTGTCAGCCTGATCGAGGCACTCCATACAGGTATGCATGCAAACTTGGCAATGAGTGGTTCAGTATCTAAAGACTTTCCAGTAAGCAACGGGATGAAACAAGGGTGTGTGCTGGCACCTACACTCTTCTCGCTATATCTGGCAGCCGTGCTTGAGGTGGCCTTCAAAGACACTTCTGAAGGAGTATACAGTGATCCCTCACTTATCGCGGTTAATGGGTTCCAGAACCGACCGCGAAAAGTGAAAAACCGCGAAGTAGCGTCACCCCTAATGACGTCACCCATAAATAACACATACGTTCATTCTCTCACTCTCTCTCATATGATACGTGTGTGTGTGTGTGTGTAAGTGTACATAAATATGTTTTTAGAACTCTTTTATTTTTATAACAAGATACGTAACTCAAGATGAAGATGATTTACGTACTGCACAGATTAATGAGAGCTTTACTGCTCCTCAGGTGACGCGTCATCGTCAGGTGCTAGAGGCGCAGGATTGTCGAGGGCAGCTGCAGGAGGCGGCGTAGTGGCTAGACGGGAAGACTATTTCACACAAAAAGGGACAAGAGAACAGCGAAAAGTTCCACGCTGCGAGACTAGCGATAAAGAACAATGAATGCGGTCTTCCTTCGGTGGGTATGGGCGCTCTGCAGGGAGAAAGCTGGGTAAAACGTCTCGGCCAATCAGCTTGCAAGGTAAAATGTCTCGGCCAATCAGCTTGCGAGATTCCCGAGCAGTGAAGAGGTGGGCGGAGAGGAGTGGAGCGGTGGTCAGAGAGGTGGATTTTGAGTTGAGCGGCTCTCCGTGTTGATACCTGATGTTCTAATGTAGTCTCCCTGCCTTCTGCTAGCGCCCGCCCATTTTTTCTCAATTTTGAATTTTTGATGAATATTTCTGAAAAATCCGCGATGCACTGAGGGCGCGAAAGGTGAAGCGCGAAGTAGCGAGGGATCACTGTACATTCAAACAAGGAAAGAAGCAGATTTGTTCAATGTGGCACAGTTTAAAGCCAAGAGTAAGACATCGATAAAGGTAGTAAGAGAAATGCTCTTTGCCGACGACAGTGCTCTAGTTGCACACAGTGCAGAATATATGCAATCTTTAGTGGAGAAATTTGCAAGAGCAGCTAGCCAATTCAGCCTCAAAATCAACATCAAGAAGACAGAGTGCCTTTATCAACCACCAAAGTTCCAGTTATCAACATCACTACCAGAAGAGATCAGCATTGGTACAGAGCCACTAGTCAAGTGCAAGACTTTCAAGTATCTATTGAGTACTGTTTCAGAGAATGCTAGGCTGGAGGATGAACTATCTCTCAGAATGGGAAGAGCGAGTGCTGTGTTTGGAAACTTGAGGGAGAGACTGTGGAACAATTGACATGTGTCTATCCGTGTGAAATGCAAAGTGTACAGAGCGACAGTACTGGCTACTCTATTGTATGGTGCTGAAACTTGGACTGTCTACAGAGTGCAGGTAAAGAAACTCCACGCGTACATGATGAGAAACCTTTGAGCCATAATGAACATCTCATGGAAAGACAAGATAACCAACACAGAAGTGTTGAAACGAGCTGGTCTACCATCAATGGAGGACATGCTAATACAGATGAACCTGAGATGGATCGGACATGTTGAGAGGATGGACCACCAGCGTCTCCCTCGGCAGTTACTCTACTCACAGTTATGCGAGGGCAAACGCAATCAGGGTAGACCAAGGCTCAGATTTAAAGACAATGTAAAAAGAAACTTGAATAAGCTGGATACAGACAGGAGTTCCTGGCTGCGGAAGGCTAAGTAAGGACAGAGCTGAATGGAAGAATCTGATCAGACCTAAATGAAACAGTCATTGTCGCCCACGACAGACTGCTATGATGATGACTGTATCGATTTGAAAAGCCTACATCATTTATTTTAGTAGTTATTGTGTTTAGAAGATTTAGGGAAAATCTGACTTCTGACCTTTGACCTCAAGGTCACCCAATGACAGTCAAATTACAAGACAGATAGATCGATAGATAGATGTACTTTATTGATCCCAAACTGGGAAATTACAGAAAATTAACACACTATATACAGGTATAAACAGATAGAAACACAAAGACACGAGAGAGTTGCTGCTGGTACGGCCGCCCTGCCTCCGGCGCCATTAAAAAAAAAAAAAAAGATGTGCATCATCACAGTATATCAAACCACAATACCAAGTTTCAAAGCAGTCAGAACAAAACTGTAGGAGGAATTGATTTCACAAAAGTGGGACGGATGGACTGACCCATAACATACAGACGTGGACAAAATTGTTGGTACCCCTCTGTTAATGAAAGAAAAACTCCAATGGTCACAAAAATAACTTGAATCTGACAAAAGTGGTAATAAATAAAAATTCTATGAAAATTAACCAATGAAAATCAGACACTGCTTTTGAATTGTGGTTCAACAGAATTATTTTAAAAAACAAACTTATGAAACAGGCCTGGACAAAAATGATGGTACCCTTAACTTAATATTTTGTTGCACAACCTTTTGAGGCAATCACTGCAATCAAACAATTTCTGTAACTGTCAGTGAGACTTCTGCACCTCTCAGCAGGTATTTTGGCCCACTCCTCACGAGCAAACTGCTCCAGTTGTCTCAGATTTGAAGGGTGCCTTCTCCAGACGGCAAGTTTCAGCCCCTTCCACAGATGTTCAATAGGATTTAGATCAGGGCTCATAGAAGGCCACTTTAGAATAGTCCAATGTTTCGCTCTTAGCCATTCTTGGGTGTTTTTAGCTGTGTGTTTTGGGTCATTATCCTGTTGCAAGATCCACGACCTGCGACTGAGACCAAGCTGTCTGACACTGGGCAGCACATTTCTCTCTAGAATACCTTGATAGTTTTGAGATTTCATTGTACCCTGCACAGATTCAAGACACCCTGTGCCAGATGCAGCAAAGCAGCCCCAGAACATAACAGAACCTACTCCATGTTTCACAGTAGGGACAGTGTTCTTTTCTTGGTATGCTTCATTTTTGTGTCTGTGAACATAGAGCTGATGTGCCTTGCCAAAAAGTTCCAGTTTTGTCTCTTCTGTCCATAGGACATTCTCCCAGAAGTTTTGTGGCCTGTCAACATGCAGTTTGGCAAATTGCAGTCTGGCTTTTTTATGATTTGTTTTCAACAGTGGTGTCCTCCTTGGTCGTCTCCCATGAAGTCCACTTTGGCTCAAACAACGACGGCTGGTGCGATCTGACTCTGATGTACCTTGACCTTGGAGTTCACCATGAATGTGTTTAGAAGTTGTTCTGGGCTCTTTTGTTACCATTCGTATTATCCATCTCCTCCTGCGGCCACGTCCAAGGAGGTTGGCTACAGTCCTGTGGATCTTAAATTTCTGAATAATATGTGCAACTGTAGTCACAGGAACATCAAGCTGCTTGGAGATGGTCTTATAGCCTTTACCTTTAACATGCTTGTCTATAATTTTCTTTCTAATCTCCTGAGACAGCTCTCTCCTTTGCTTCCTCTGGTCCATGTTTAGTGTGGTACACACCATGTCACCAAACAGCACAGTGACTACTTGTCACCCTTTAAATAGGCCGACTGACTGATTACAAGTTTGTAGACACCTGTGATGTTAATTAGAGGACACATCTTGGTTGAACATGTCCCTATGGTCACATTATTTTCAATGTTTTCTAGGGGTACCATCATTTTTGTCCAGGCCTGTTTCATGAGTTTGTTTTTTAAAAAAATTCTGTTGAACCACAATTCAGAATCAGAATCAGCTTTATTGGCCAAGTATGCACAACACATACAAGGAATTTGACTTTGGCTAAAAACTTGCTCTCGTTGTTCAGGTGTAAGATTTAAATAAGATTTAAATAAGGATTCAATGACAACAGAGTATGTACAGTAAATTACAGTCTGTCCATGTTTCTATAAAAGGATGCAAATATATACAGGAATATATGCAGTTATTTACTCAGACTATTCACACTTTGCAGAAATATATGAAAAAATATACAGTCATACAGTATTTCAATGTGAACTCAGATTCAGTGACATAATGTGAATGAAGTAAAAAGCAGTGTGAGAGTTATGTGCAATGTAAGAATGGATGAAAAGTCATGAGTACAGCAACAGGTAGGACTAGGTGAATGTTAGGAGTTCATCAGAGTGATGGCTTGAGGAAAGAAACTGTTCCTGTGACGGGTGGTTTTGACCTTCAGTGATCTGTAACGTCGACCAGAAGATAGAAGTTCAAACAGTTTGTGGCCGGGGTGTGACGGGTCAGCACAGATGTTTCCCGCCCGTTTCCTGGTTATGGACCGATATAAGTTCTCAATGGAGGGTAGGTCGGTACCAATGATCCTCTCCGCAAACTTAATGATCCGCTGCAGTCTGGTCTTGTCCTGTTTAGTGGCAGATCCAAACCAGACAGTGATGGAAAAGCAGAGGACAGATTGGATGATGGCAGTGTAGAAGACAACCAGCAGCTCCTGAGGCAAATCAAACTTCTTAAGCTGACGCAGAAAAAAACAACCTCTGCTGGGCCTTTTTCCGGACAGTGTCTATATGGGAGGACCACTTCAGGTTCCGGGAGATTGTGGTACCCAGAAACTTGAAGGAGTCCACAGTGGACACTGTGCTGTTGAGGATGGTGAGTGGGGGGAATGAAGGAGGGTGTCGCCTGAAATCCACAGTCATCTCCACCGTTTTGGCTGGGTTAAGTTCAAGATGGTTCTGGCCGCACCAGAGGATCAGCTGCTCCACCTCCCACCTGTATGCAGACTCATCACCATCCCGGATCAAACAGATGACTGTGGTGTCATCCGCAAACTTCAGGAGCTTCACCGAAGGGTCCTCTGAGGTGCAGTCGTTGGAGTAAAGGGAGAAGAGCAGTGGGGAAAGGACACACCCTTGGGGGGCGCCAGTACTAATTTTTCGGGAGCTGGATGTAATTCTCCCTAGCTTCACCTGTTGTCACCTTTCAGTCAGAAAGCTGGAGATCCACTGGCAGGTGGAGGGGGGCACCTTGAGCTGGAGGAGTTTCTGATGAAGAATGCCTGGGATGATGGTGTTGAACGCCGAGCTGAAGTCGACAAACAGGATCCTGGCGTACGTCCCTGGTGAGTCGAGGTGTTGCAGGATGTAGTGTAGTCCCATATTCACTGCATCATCCACTGACCTGTTTGACCGGTAGGCAAACTGCAGTGGGTCCATCAGGGGGCCTGTGACGACCTTCGGGTGGTTCAGCACCAATCTCTCCAAGGATTTCATGACCACAGAGGTCAGGGCAACAGGTCTGTAGTCGTTTAATCCTGTAACAGAGGGTTTCTTGGGAACTGGAATGATGATGGAGCGTTTGAAGCAGGAAGGCACTTCACACAGCTCCAGTGATTTATTAAATATCCGGGTGAAGATGGGGGCCAACTCATTGGAGCAGACTCTCAGGCAGGACGGAGACACACCATTAGGTCCTGCAGCCTTCTTGATCTTTTGTCTCTGAAAGACCCGGCGCACCTCCTCTTCACAGATCGTTCGTGCTGGTGGGAGGTCAGAGTGGAGGAGGGATGGAGTTCCTGGGGCTGCAGATAATCCTTTTGTGTGGGTGGGAGGTGAGAACTGTAGGTTCTTTCCATACCTACAGTAAAAGCTGTTTAGGTCGTTAGCCAGCTGGAGGTTTTCCACAGGGTGGGGGGATGGTCTCCTGTAGTTGGTGATATTCCGTAGGCCTCTCCAAACAGAAGCAGAGTTGTTGGCTGAGAAGTTTTGTTGTAATTTCTCACTGTAGCTCCTCTTAGCAAGCCTGGTCTCCTTCGTCAGCATGTTTCTGGCCCGCTTGTACAGAGTCCAGTCACCAGTCCTGTAGGCCTCCTCCTTGGTCTGACATAGCTGCTTGAGTTTAGGAGTGAACCAGGGTTTATTGTTGTTCTATGTGCAGAAGGTCTTGGTCTGCACACACATGTCCTCACAAAAACTGATGTATGATGTCACAGTGTCAGTGAGTTCATTTACACGACCGTTCAAAAGTTTGGGGTCACTTAGAAATTTCTTTATTTTTGAAAGAAAAGCACTTTTTTCAATGAAGGTAACTTTAAACTAATCAGAAATACACTCTATACATTGCTAATGTGGTAAATGACTATTCTAGCTGCAAATGTCTGGTTTTTGGTGCAATATCTAGATAGGTGTATAGAGGCCCATTTTCAGCAACTATCACTCCAGTGTTCTAATGGTACAATGTGTTTGCTCATTGCGTCAGAAGGCTAATGGATGATTAGAAAACCCTTGTGCAATCATGTTAGGTCTGCAATGCTGTAATTGCTGCAAATGGAGGATTCTTTGACGAAAGCAAAGTTTGAAGGAAAAAAATTATTATTTCAAATACAAATCATTATTTCTAACCTTGTCAATGTCTTGACTATATTTTCTATTCATTTTACAACTCATGGTGGTAAATAAGTGTGACTTTTCATGGAAGACACAAAATAATTGTCTGGGTGACCCCAAACTTTTGAACGGTAGTGTAGGTTAATGGCTGCATCTTCAAAAACACTTCAATCTGTGCAGTCAAAGCAGGCTTGTAACTCCAGCTTTGATTCCTCAGTCCATTTCTTCACAGTCCTTACAACAGACTTGGAAGTTTTTAGTTTCTGTCTGTATGTTGGAATAAGATGGAGCAGACAGTGGTCAGGAAAAACCCAGAGCTGCACGGGGGACGGCATGATAGGCGTTTCTTAAAACTGTGTAACAGTGGTCGAGTGTATTTGTGTCCCTGGTGGGACATTTAATATGCTGTCTGTATTTAGGAAGCTCATTTGTGAGATTAGCTCTATTGAAATCACCCAGAATGATAAGCAGAGAGTCTGGATGTTTTTCCTCCACGTCTGCTATCTGGTCAGCGAGGTGCTGCAGTGCCTCCATTGTACAAACAACAGGCGAGATATAAATTCCGACCAGAATAAACGAGGAGAACTCTCGCGGTGAATAAAAGGGTTTACAGTTTATGAACAGTGACTCTAGGTTAGGGCTACAAAACTTCTTCAACACTGTGACATCAGTACACCAACCTTCATTTATGTAGAAGCAGATTCCGCCACCTTTCATCTTTCCAGAGAATTCTCGGCTGCGATCAGCGCGAAACAGTTGGAATCCGTCCAGGCGAACCGCGCTGTCCGGGATGTGTTCACTCAGCCAGGACTCCGTGAAACACAGGGCGCCAGATCTGCTAAAATCCAGGTTTTTGTGAGTCAGGAGCAGCAGTTCGTCCATTTTGTTTGCCAAAGAGCGGACGTTCGCCAGATGGATCGATGGGAGTGGCGTGCGATATCCTCGTTTCTTCAGCCTGACTAGCGCACCGGCACGTCTACCACGCCGCCTTCGTTTCCGGTCAGTGCCAATAGCCGCTGCTCCCACAGCTAAGATCGCCTGTAAAAACTTCAGATCAGCAGCAGAAACTGGCGGAGAAGTTGCATTGGGAGATAGTCTGAGTGAAAGTAGTTCCTCCCTTAAAAAGATGACTCGGACGGAACAGCAGAAGTCCAAAAAAACACACAAAATTATCAAAAACATCAGAGAGCAGAAACCAGTGGCTGCCATCCACGGTGCCATCTTGGATCTATCTATTCTATCTATTCAAAAGCATTGTCTGATTTTCATTGGTTAATTTTCTTAGAATTTTATTTATTACCACTTTTGTCAGATTCAAGTTATTTCTGTGACCATTGTGGGTTTTTCTTTCATTAACAGAGGGGTACCAACAATTTTGTCCACGGCTGTAACATAATCCCCCTTCGGTCTTTACCCAAAGGGGACCAGCGGAGGATAAAAAAAACTACTGAACGAATAAACAGCTCTTAGCATTGCAGGTTTAAAACAGAGTTCCCTGGTGGACATAAACAAAATTGGAAAAAAATGCACAATATCAAACAATTAGCAAATTATAAACTTGTGAAGAAAAAAGTTTGATGTTGAACTCTGACTTGCTTTATTTTCACATCTTCTCACTTGATCATGCTGGTCTTAATTGGCAATAAATTTCCATGAGCTCCACACATTAATTCTAAATGCTGGTTGATGTGCAGTTTAAGATTCAAACAGTTATGCACATCTGGACCAAATGTCATTCTAGAATTTCTCATTAGCTGTCATTTTGACAAACCGGATTGTAAAAATTCTGTCATCTATTTTTATTTGTCATTAATTTTCATACAATAAGAAGATGCCAAACAGCTTGGTTTTTTTCACATTTAATTTTAACCATGAACCTATATGCAGATTTATTTATTTATTTACTGAAATGATGAACAGAGACTGTCGGTTAGTGCTGTTCAATGCTACACAAATTATCAACATCGCCAAATTTTTGGCTGTTTAAAGTTTAGTTTAATGTTTATTTGAAAGGGACATTACATACTAAGGAACATTAATACAAATGTAAGTATGCCAGCTTTAGCAATACTGCTAAATTGCATCTGTAGTCCCCCAACGGGTCACAAAAACAAGTTGTCACACTTTTTTGTTTTTTTGCTCAATGGCGGCGCGCATGGATGCAGCGGCCCCTCTTGGCATTAGCGAGTGTGAGAGTTTTGAGTGTTTTGATCATCCCAGACATACATTTTGTAAAACTTACAACCGTGAGACCTTATTAAACATCAAGGTACTGCACGCTGCAAGAATCGCGGCGCTCGGTTGTGACTTGGACATTCTACGCCAGCATGGAATTCTGCCGGAGTTCCCGCTGGAGGCTACCTGGGAGAGGAGGAAGCGTAAGCGGAGCGAACGCAAGCAAAAGCGAGGAAAAAGGGCCGGGATTCATGCTAGGCTAAAGGCTAACCCCTCCAGACCAGCAGTACCATCGCTCCTTCTCTCTAATGTCCGCTCCCTCGACAACAAGCTGGATGAGCTGCGTCTGCTGAGAGAAACCCGGAGAGAGTGGAGAGACTGCTGTGTGCTTGCGTTCACGGAGACATGGCTCCACGACAACATCCCTGACGAGGCCATTCAACTGGAAGGTACGACAGCGTTCCGGGCGGACAGAGAAACTGCGAGCTCCAGTAAGAGCCGTGGGGGGGGGGGGGGGGTGCTATGCATCTATGTTAACAAGAACTGGTGCGTTAACGCCACATTAGCATCTAAACGGTGGCGCAGTGGTTTAGCACTGTGGCAGCACAGTTTTACCCTCGGCTGGGGGATCGCGGGGATCATGAGATCGTGGGTTCGATCCCAGCCCCCGACCAACAGTGAGCTGTGTGGAGTTTGCATGTTCTCCCCGTGTTGCGCGGGTTTACTCCGGGATTTCTCCGGTTTCCTCCCGCTTACCAAAAACATGTAGGTTTAGGGCGCTCGCGCACGCAGCGACCAGCAGCCGGTGGCTTGTCACCAGACTGCAAACCAAGTCTACCTACGGGTACAAATAAGTAACAAAAAAAAAACAAAAAAAAAACACTGCTCTCTGTTGGCGGAGCTCCTTATTGTAAACTGTCGGCCATATTATCTACCGAGGGAATTCAGCAACGTGTTTGTAGCTGCTGTTTACATAGCGCCGAGCGCTAACGCTAAAGCTAATGCTAAAGAGGCACTCGGAGAGCTGCACGATGCTATTAGTGAAATCCAAACTTCACACCCGGACAAGTTTTGTGGTGGTAGTGGGGGATTTTAAACACACCAGTTTAAAGACTGTGTTCCCCAAGTTTAAACAATGTGTAAACTTTAAGACCAGAGGAGAGAATATGTTGGACTTGGTGTACACAAACACAGATGCTTATAAGGCAACACCTCGCCCCCACCTCGGCCTTTCTGACCACATATCCGTGATGCTGGTGCCTGCCTACAAACCTTTAATGAAGCGCAGCAGGCCAGTAGTGAAACAAATCAGGATTTGGCCAGAGGGTGCAACCTCTGCACTGAAAGACTGTTTTCTGCACAAAGACTGGGAGGTCTTTAAAATAGCAGCCTCCCAGGAAGACAAGACAGATGTGGAGGAGTATGCTGAAACGGTCACCAGCTACATCGCTAAGTGCACAGAGGATGTCACTATAGTGAAGACCATCACTGTATGGGGAAACCATAAGCCCTGGATGACTGCAGAGGTGCGCTCGCTGCTCACAGCCAGAGATGCAGCCTTCAGAGCGAAGGACAGGATCGCCCTCCGCTCAGCCAGGTCTGCGCTCTCAAAGGGAATTAAGACGGTGAAGCACGCCTATGCGGAGAAAACACCTCTGTGACACTAGGAACACCAAGCAGATGTGGCAGGGAGTTCGGACACTGACGGGCTGTAAGTCTAGGCAGGGGTCGATGATGATGACACTTCGCTTCCAGACAGGCTCAACGACTTCTTTGCACGTTTTGAAGCATCAAACCCCACAATCAGAGGGAGGGCTGGCCCATCCCCACCAGCTATCACCAGCTATCACCAGCTATTGGGCCAGCTATCACCATCAACACAGCGGACACACGGAGGACCCTAACCAGGGTCAACCCACGTAAAGCTGCAGGTCCGGACAACATCCCGGGATGTGTGCTCTGAGACTGCACGAGCAAGTTGGTGGATGTCCTGACTGACATTTATAACATCTCCCTGAGTCAGGCCATCGTTTCCAGATGCTTTAAGACCTCTACCATAGTACCGGTGGCAAAGAAACCAGTTGTGTCCTGTCTGAATGACTATCGTCCTGTTGCACTGACACCAATTGTGATGAAGTGTTTTGAACGGCTTGTCAAAGCACACATCACAGCCTGCCTCCCTGCTTCACACGACCCGCTCCAGTTTGCATATCATTCAAACCACTCCACGGAGGATGCTATAGTCACCACCCTGCACTCTGTCATCACCCATGTGGATCAGAAAGACACCTACGCCAGACTCCTGTACATTGATTTCAGTTCAGCATTCAACACCATTATTCCCCAGAGACTGATGGAGAAATTACTCCTTCTTGGTCTGAACACCGCCACATGTCTCTGGATCCTAGATTTCCTGACTGAGAGACCTCAGTCTGTCTGGGTTGGAAACAACATCTCCAACTCTATCACGCTGAGCACCGGATCCCCTCAAGGCTGCGTACTCAGTCCACTGTTGTTTACACTTCTAACACATGGCTGTGTATCCAGACACGAGGGGAACCAGATTATTAAGTTTGCAGACGACACCACGGTGGTGGGACTTATTCAGAGGGATGAGGAATCAATGTACAGGGAAGAAGTGAGAGACCTGGAGGGCTGGTGCAGGGAGAACAATCTGGTGCTTAACGTGGACAAAACGAAGGAGATGATTATCGACTTCCGGCGGTCACAGCCTGAACACGTCCTTCTCAGTATCGGCGGCCATTTAGTGAAGAGAGTGGAGAACATCAAGTTCCTCGAAGTGCAGATCTCGCAGGACCCGACCTGGAGCAAGAATTCCTTGGGGATCAGGCAGCGGGCCCAGCAGACTGCACTTCTTGAGGGAACTCAAACAGGCCTCTCTCCCCATCTGCATCCTCAGAACCTTCTACAGAGGTGTGGTGGAGAGTGTTCTGACGTACTGCATTGCTACATGGTACTCCAGCTGCAGTATGTCAGACAAAAAAGCCCTGTAGAGGATAGTTAAGGGAGCTGAGAGGGTAACTGGAGTCTCCCTCCCCTCTGTCCAAGAATTTTTTCATAACCGTTGTAGGAGCAGGGCACTGAACATTGTCAAGGACCGTTCTCACCCTCTACATAAACACTTTGAACTTCTGCCATCTGGCAAACGATTCTGGAGCATCAGAGGCAGAACCACCAGACTGATTAACAGCTTCCTTCCACAAGCTGTTAGGATGCTGAACAGTTGATCCGGAATCTCTCATACATACTATTGCACCTACGGACATTATGTATATTATTTGTATATTATAGTTCTGGTTAGTTTTCAAGTATGTCTTAGGGAAGTGTGAATGGCTGTGGTGGGGTGGGGGGTGAGGGTATGTGTGAGTGCGTCTTAAATCATGTTCTTTTTACTTATATGGATGCCGAGAGAAACGCAATTTCATCTTGCCTGCACTACAGTTGTATGTACAGCAATATGACAATAAAGGCTGATTTGATTTGATTTAAATTGCTTTGACATTTTTGCAGTTATAAGACCAGAGATTGTATGTACATTTGCAATCATCAAAATTAGGTTTATTGGCAAAATGTACAAAATAAGCAGCTGTTTGCAATAAACAAATCAAACAAGAACAATTTAAACAGCTCAACACAACTAATATTAAGATAAGATAAGATAAGACAAGATAAGCCTTTATTAGTCCCACAATGGGGAAATTCCAGGATTGCAACAGCACAGGGATAGCAACACTCAGCAACAATCAGAAGGCAAGAAAAAACAAGAACAGCTAGTATACATATGTATATATATATATATATATATATATACACTGTATATATATATATATATATAGACACACAGTGTGGAGCATTGTGGTTGGTGGATGTGCAGCAGAAAGTCTAAGCTCTCTCTCCGCAGATGCGGCGGGCCAGCTGGATGTCTTTGGGCATGATGGTGACCCTCTTGGCGTGGATGGCGCACAGGTTGGTGTCCACGAAGAGACCCACCAGGTAGGCCTCGCTGGCCTCCTGCAGAGCCATGACGGCGGAGCTCTGGAAGCGCAGGTCGGTCTTGAAGTCCTGAGCGATCTCCCTCACCAGGCGCTGGAAGGGCAGCTTACAGATGAGCAGCTCCGTGGATTTCTGGTAGCGACGGATCTCTCTCAGAGCCACGGTACCGGGCCTGTAACGGTGAGGCTTCTTCACTCCGCCAGTGGCCGGAGCGCTTTTTCCGAGCAGCCTTGGTGGCTAGCTGCTTCCTGGGAGGCTTTTTCCTCCAGTAGATTTACGGCGGTCTGCTTGGTTCTTGTCTTATTACAAGTGGTTTCTCCAAATTCATCGCCAAATGCCACTTTTGATGACTGCAGTTTCAAAAATTATTCAACCCCTTCATGACAAGCATCTTTTGTACTTAGGAGAGGATCCTTTTGCTGCTATGACCTGCTGTAAACATGAGGCATAGCCAGACAGCAGCTTCTGGCAGCGTTCCTGAGGAATTTTAGCCTATTCCTCATAGGAAAAGGCCTCCAGTTCGCTAATATTTTGGGTTTGTGTGCTGCAACCGCCTTTTTCAAATCCCCGCCAGAGATTTTCAATGGGGTTCAAGTCAGGCGACTATGATGGCCACTCTAGTATCTTCCTGGACTTCTTCTGAAACCAAACCTCGGTGGACTTTGAGGTATGCTTGAGGTCATTGTCCTGTTGGAAGGTCCAATGACACCCAAGCTTCAGCTTCCTCACAGACGGCATGAAATTTCCCCAGGATTTCCTGATACTTGAATGAATCCATCTTGGCTGCCACACACTGCAGGTTTCCAGTGCATCCCCAGAGCATCACTGAGCCACTGCCATGCTTCACTTTAGGCATGATATTCTTTTCAGTGTATGCTTCATTCCTTCCATTTCATTCCTCCACACATACTGCTCATCCATTTAAATTGTTCTTGTTTGATTTGCAAGCAGCTGCTAGTTTGTACATTTTGCCAATAAACCTAATTTGCAGTGAGGGCTGAATAATTTTGATTGCAACTGTAGCTCTACACAGACAGACAAAAGTGAGCTGTCAAAGACTTGGCGACTATGAATGCACCCATGTCAAGTTCTGATGACATCTTCAGAACAGTTTAAGCTGTGGCTGGGAGTGGTAGGCTTTGCCACATTGGGTGCAGATATGGCTGGTTGTAGGAGTGTTTCTACAGGTGCATGTCTTTCAATCTGGCTCTCTTTTCTTTAGTTGAGGCCTATATCTTCTCTTCGCCAGACCTCAATTGTTTCTGGAGCACAGTGCAATATCTAACATTGTCAGCGGCTGTCTTTTCTCAGCTTCACATTCTTTGATTTCTAAAGTGCATTTAACACCATTCATCTGCTGCTGCTTGGTGAGAAGCTGCAAGTGATGGGGGTTGACAGCTTTGATCTCCTGGATAACTGAATACCTGACAGGCAGGCCACAGTTTGTCCAGCTGGGCAGTGTTTTGTCTGATGTGGTGGTTAGTGATACAGGAGCTCCACAGGGCACTGTGCTTTCTCCTTTTCTCTTCACCTTATACACCACCAACTTTCAGTACAACACCGAGTCATGCCACCTGCAGAAATTCTCTGATGACTCGGCTGTTTGTGGAGTGTATAAGAGGGGGAGAGGAGGGGGAGTACAGGCCACTTGAGGACAGATTTGTGGACTGGACCGAGCAGAACCACCTGAGACTGAATGTCAGCAAGACCAGAGAGATGGTGATTGACTTCAGGAAGAAGAGGACGCCTTCACAGCCATTGTGGATTAGGGGGGAGGTTGCGGAAGAAGTGGAGGACTACAAATACCTGGGTGTTGCGATCAGCAGTGGGCTGGACTGGAAATCTGACACTGATGCCGTGTACAAGAAGGGGATGAGCAGACTTTACTTTCTGAGGAAGTTGAGATCCTTCAACGTGTGCAACAAGATGTTGGAGTTTTTCTGCCAGGCTGTTGTTGCCAGTGCCATCTTCTTTGCTGCTGTCCGTTGGGGTAGCAGTATCAGAGCCAGCGACACCAATAGACTTGACAAGATTATCAAGAAGGCTGGCTCTGTAATTGATCTCAGGCTGGAGACCTTTGAATCTGTGGTGGAGAGGAGGACACTGAACAAACTGCGATACACCATAGACAATCCTGATCAACCCCTCCACCACACACTGGACAGTCAGCGGAGCACTTTCTCCAACAGACTGCAACAGCTTCACTGCTGAACGGTTAGGTACAGGAAATCTTTTCTGCCACATGCCATTTCACTGTACAATAACTCACTCTGATGTTGAATTTTGGCCATAACAATGCTGCCATACTGCACCTTTCAATATAATTGGTACCTCGTATTTCACCCTGTGCCTTATAATCCTTCTCAGTACAATCAGTACTATCCATTGACTCATAAGGATCATCATCTATTTAACCTAGTAGTAGCCTATGTTGTATATAAAGTTATCTAAGCATTTTTACTTTACTTCCCTGGGTAACTCCTTTTCTATTATGCTGTGTGTTTTTTCTATTGGTTGGGTTGTCTGTGTCATGCTGCTGTTAACACTGTAATTTCCCAGTTTGGGATCAATAAAGTACATCTATCTATCTATCTTTCTGTGTTGATGTTCATAGCTTTCATGCAGACATCTTTACAGGGTAACTGGGGGAAGCCACGCCTACGGCCATGAGCTTTGGGTAATAACCGATAGAATGAGAAGGAAAGAATGAGATTGCAGATACAAGCAGCTGAAATGAGCTGTCTCTGTAGGATTGCTGGACTCACCCTTAGAGATAGGGTGAGGAGCTCAGTCATCCGGGAGAGGCTCAGAGTAGAACCACTGCTCCTCCGTATCGAAAGGAGCCAGTTGAGGTGGTTTGGGCATCTGATAAGGATGCCTCCTGGACGCCTCTAACTTGAGGTGTTTCAGGCACGTCCCACTGGGAGGAGACCCTGGGGCAGACCCCGGACACACTGGAGAGACTATGTCTCCCAGCTGGCCTGGGAATGTCTTGGTATCCTCTCTGAAGAGCTGGAGCAGGTGGCCGGGGAAAGGGAAGTCTGGGCTTCTCTACTTGAGCTGCTGCCTCTGCGACCCGGACCCCCGAAAAAGCGGTAGAAAATGGATGGATGGATGAATGGATGGATGGATGGGGGAGCCAACAGATCTGTTTCCAGAGGTTAGTTCACCATATAGGATGTCTGTGGAGATACAGCCTTCTTCCAACCGGCACAAGTGGCCAAGCCAGCACAGCCTGCATTGTCTGAGAAGCGTGTATATAGAGGGAAGGCCATAGATTAAAGGTAAGACAGTACTAGATAATCATCATTTGGTATTGATGTGCACTATAAATTGGACAGGTGGGAATTAAAAGCTACAATAGATCACCCTCAGCGTATTCTGTCCAAACGACAGCCTTCAGATTTTTCTGTCACAAGCAACAAAAGGAGCCTCTGGGCCCGCTCCACAAGACTACTAAACAGCTTTGTTCATCAGGCTATCAGGACCCTGAACTCTGTCCATTTCCTTCCCCCACCCGGTCCATAACGCACTCACCCACACAATAACTACCTCCACTGTTGGCACAGAAAGACTGGCACACCAACAGTAATACATCTGCTACTGTATATCTCTGCATTTTACTGTAACCATTTGCACAAATGCCATATCTGCTGCTGTCTGTTTTGCAATACTGGTCATGTGCAGTCCAATCTGTCACTGTCTTCCCCTACACTACCACATCAAACTTGCAACTACGAGTATTGCTGCTCTACTTTTTCTATATGTAGGATTGCTGGGTTTTATTGTTTATCTTTATTTGCACTATGGGATGTCTGGGTCTATCTTTTGTCGCTATTTGCACAATGGGTAGCATTACTGTATATAGACTGCTGTTGTTGTTTTTCCAGCCTTACCCTTTTTGTTTTTTATATTGCACACACCACTGAAGAGAGACAGAAACACCATTTCGATTCTCCTGTATGTCCTGTACGTATACTCGTCCGTCCGTCCGTCCATCCATCCATCCATCCATCTTCTTCCGCTTAATCCTTTACCAGTGTGGTGGCGGAGTGGTTAGCACTGCAGCAGCACAGCAACTCCCCCTTGGCCGGGGGATCCTGGGTTTGATCCCAGCCCCTGACCAACAGTGATCTGTGTGGAGTTTGTATGTTCTCCCCGTGTCTGCATGGGTTTATTCCGGGATTTCTCCGGTTTCCTCCCACATGCCCAAAACATGCAAGTTAGGTTAATTGGCATCAAACTGGGGATTCTAAAATTGTCCTTAGGTATGAATGTGAGAGTGAATGGTTGTCTGTCTCTCTGTGTTGGCCCTGCGATGGACTGGCGATCTGTCCAGGGTGTACCCTGCCTCTCGCCCATATATGCTGGGATAGGCTCCAGCCACACACACACCCCCCGCGACGTACAGCAGTATTGACATATAAAATTTTGAATCTTGAAAGTAAAACAAAATTTGTCAATGAGAGAAAATATTTCAGTTAATTTGACCCGTAATCTAGATGAAGGACTTAAGCACCTTAAGAGTTATATGAAGTCACCACAGTGTAATTCAGGGTTGTTTGGTGAAGGTGTTTCTTTTAAATTTACTTTTCCATTTCTACCCAGTTCTGATGCTGGACAGGACTTACGAACTCTAAATAATGTTAAATGTCAGTGCACCCAGTAAGGAAAAAAAACAGTAAGCAGCTGCACACGTTTCCACAACCTCTCAGAAACACGGCCATTAACAGAGCTCACACACTTGACACTCAACTGCTAACGATGCGGGCGGCTGCTTCAGTGTGTGCAAGTCGACGTGTACAGTACGTGGTAGTGAGTAAGAGATTTATGAGTGCTATTTTATGTGTGAATGTGTGTTTGGGTGAGAACTAAGCTGGTCACCTAGTTGGCAGCTGCGGAGAGGAGCTGGGGGAATGAAACTTGCCGCCAGCTCCAGATACACTACTGACTGGTACGGCTGGAGGGATAACACTGGCTTAGACTGCTGGGAGACTGGAAGGCGCACAGCACACGCACACACGGCAGATGGAATATTTATCCATCCTCATCAAATTCATAAAGTTTTGAGAGTGAGGCAAACTGGGGATGTTTGGTGTCGCTTCAGTTCCTATAGCTTGTGGAGCAGAGTCGTGCTCTCTCTCTTTCTCTCTCTCACACAAAAATTAAGAACGGCTTAAAAGGTTGATTTAAAAAAATATGTATACAAATCAGGCTGTCCAACTGGAAATGTAGAAAAGTGTGTGTGTGCACGCATGCCCTGGGAACAAAAAAAGTGGCAGCAGCTCGGTTGCAGGCAGGGAGCAGATTAATCCACACAGAGCCAGAATGCTGCCCCACAGCCCAAGGCACAGAGGCATTGGTGTGTGTGTGAGTGTGTGTGTGTGTGTGTGTGTGTGTGTGCGTGCGTGCGTGCGTGTGTGCCTGTGTGTGTTATCTGTGGTTATGTGTATGATTAAAAAAAGGATGAATAAATAGAACAAGGCAGAGGAGGAAGCAGATGAGATAAATGAGCAGAAGAAGAGGAGGTCTGATGAAGCGCAGCAGTGAGGTCTTGGTCCCTGCTGTAGCAGCCATGTGGTGGCTACAGGAGCTGCTGCTCGCAGGATGAGGGCTTTGGCAGCCTGGACAGGATGAGATGGGTCAGGATGGGCACACACACAGCCTGTGGCAGTACCAGCCCCGATACCCAGCAGGGAACACAAACACACACTCCCAAACACACACACCTCAGATACAGTAAACATACTATCCCATATTGTTGGGATCAAACCGAGACCTTCTATCTCCAAGTTGTCCTCATTTGGAAATGGATGTATGCTAACAATGTGCTAACAATCTGAAATATGCTGACAATAAAAACAAATCACAATGTCTAACATATACATCATACAAACAAATTACAAATTAACACATACAAATAAACAGAAAAATTCAAAATTCATTCACTTTAACACTTTCAAAATTGCCACAAAGGAATGTGTCAAACAGAAAAAAGGAAAGGGAAAAAAACCATTCCCTCCATGTGTTTTCTCTGATCTGGCTCCATTCTTTTGTAGAGACCTTAGCTGTTCATTAATCTCACATAAATCTTTCTTTTTTTTAAATTTCTGATTACCCATAAAAGCAAACAATAACACTTCGAAATAATGCTGAAGAATTATTCAGTGTTGCGTAGCTCAAGTATTTGTTTTTTTTTTCCAGGCACACAACAGACAAGCCAGTTTTATTCACTTCTCATCTGCCCTTTTCACTGACGGCAAACACGGGAACTGTCTGAATTTCACTCTTGTAACCCTGAAATATTTCCTCTCCCTTCTCATCTTCCTCTGTCTTCAACCCCCATCCCCCTTTTCTCTTTTTAATCCCGGCTACTTTGCATCTCTGTAACTTGGCTCTGAGCAAACTGTGTTATTTTTACACGCGGGCGGGCGAGCAGAGCGTGCGGGCGGGCGAGTGGCGGCGGCGTAGATTTCCAGGTTTTTTCCGAGCACCTTCCTCCAACCTCGCCCATCTGCCGCCATCTGCCTCGCTTTAGCCTGCACTTTCTACTGCAATCTCACACACACACACACACGCACGCACGCAGCACACATAAATGCACACAGACGCACATCCTGTGAAAAATAACCAACAGCCTCCAATCAGCTTTTGGCACGCAAAGGAAGGGACTCTTAAAAAAAAAAAAAAAAATGCTGCGCCAAATTGTCCTCCATACTTTTTTTGAGTGGGATATACACTATTCCTCTCCGCTCCTGCTTTCATCTCCACATCTCCATCGCTCCGTCTCAACCACCCACAGTTCTGCTACGCTCTATGCAGTTGATCCGCTGACCTCCGAGTGAGGTGGCTCTGATGACTGGACAGTGGATAGCCACAAAAAAAAAATCTATCACAAGGTTGTTTTTTGTGTGTCCGTGTGAGAGCACAATTCAACCGACACCCTCGTTCGCACGCACAAACTACATATTTACCACTCACCCTGATATTATGGAAAATGTTTGCCTGTGAAATCTGCAAATGTAAAATGTACACAGATATATTCCACCATAAGAAGGTTTCAAACATCCTCATGAAACACAGTGGATTATGGGTAAGGGGTTTACAGAGAGCGGCTGGATCACCGCTTCATGGTTCAGCGCTACTCTGTGTGACTCCCAGTGTGCATCCATTTGCTAAAGATCACTAATAATCCTGGTAGTTAAACTAATCATCCAGGGCTGTTGTTCGATAAATCAGCATGCAGTGGGCAACGGGAGTCCAGCAATTCACTCAGGCCGTCTTGGTGGAGCCCTGAGCAGTGCAGGAAGGCTGCCTAATGGATGGGCCGCCTGTGGAAGCCACAGATGCGTTTATGTTCTACAAGGCCTCTGTCACTCTGTTCAATTATTCAGAAAAAAGTTATATACAGTGTACGAAATTTAGGTCATTTGTTGACTGACTAAAGAATTATCAACAGGATGTGGCCATGAAATCAAATTATCTATCGTGCAAAATGAAGTTCACACCTGTTAATTCAGAGATCATCTCTTTTTAAAGCAATTTTATTTTGATATACAATGCATCATTTAGGTTTTGGTGTCTGAATAATATTTAGATTATCTTGGTAATGTTGCATCACACTATGTAATCCTTTCACCATAAAACTATCACGCACTAAGAGTCACAGTGTTGTAATAGTGAATGTGTCACTGGAATATGTGAAGTAAAACAAAGGAACAGCTGACCTAACTACTGCTATTTTCTCCTGTGAGTGGGATTGGCATCTTATAAGTGAATTGAATTAAATTATCAACTACTGGAGCCTACAGCTGGCATAGTTGTAATAAATGCTGTGATTTTACGATTTGCATTCCCGGTTCTGAAACCTGGGAATCTTCCCTGAGGTTGTTATCACAATTATGTTTGTCTGTAATTACACCATAATTTACTGTATATTTAGCTCATTTGAAAAGTGAAAATTTTAAATGTTGTTTAGAAAATGGAAAATATAAAACTTCACATCTTTTTTTTTTTTTTTTTACTTAATTTGAACATTTATCATGAACGTAAAAAGTCAGTGTGGCAGATTGGCTTTTTGAAGACATAAAAACAGGATTTTAAAGGGTTCATAATGTGCAAAAATTGTGTTTTTGTGGAGTTTTATCCTTATAAAATATGGGCAGGAGTCACATGTCATCGTCATCTTCTTTCAGCTGCTTCCTTTAGGGGTCGCCACAGCGGATCATCTGCCTCCATCTCACCCTATCCCTTGCATCTTACTCTGTAACACCAACCCTCAATGTCTTCTTTCACTGCATCCATGAATCTTCTCTGTGGTCTTCCTCTTTTCCTCCTGCCTGGTAGCTACATCTTCAACATCCTTTGTCCAATATATCCACTATCCCTCCTCTGCACATGTCTAAACTATCTCAACCTTGCCTCTCTTACTTTATCTCCAAGCTGCTAACCTGAGCTGTCTCTCTGATATACTCATTTCTAATCCTGTCCCCTCTTAGCATCTTCAACTCTGCCACCTCCAGCTATGCCTCCTGTTTTTTTGTCAGTGCCACTGTCTCCAAATATACATGTATACATTTTAAATAATACAATGCTCACTTTACAAAGAAACATGCTGCTGTGGAGGAAAGGAATCAGACGAGACACGAGCTGACGACACACAACTTTATTTCCTCCAACCAGCAGAACAGACTGTCCCTGAGTACCAAAGCGAACTTCTTTATACATTTTTTCCCGCTTTTGGCATTCAGGGTAAACACATTTACATACCAGTTACCAAGTGTGAACACACATCCACATAGACATTAACACATTCGTGCCCCTGCATCCTCAGGTGTGAGCCTGGCACAGCAGGGGAGAAAGGTACATCTTTATTTACTTCATACCCCCCGGTGCTCTGGCACCCCTGGCTAGCACCCCCAACACCCCCAATACCCCCAACACCCCGATGACACTCCACCCAGTAGGGTGGAGTGTCATCTCATTTATGTCACCACACAGCCCCTCCCCCCCTTCCCTGAACACCCAGAAGGGGTCCTAACCCTCTGGACCTTTGGGCTTGAGCAAGCGCCCATAGCGGCTGTAACGTGGGTCAGTCGAAGTGCCTTCCTGTCGAGGCGGGTAGGAGAAAGGCTTAGTCTCTGAAGGGGGAACGGGTGGGGAGGGGAAAAAGTTAGTTTCCTGAAAACAGTCCTCTGTCGGGGGAACACTAACCTGCGGACCCACTGCAGGAGGGCACTCGTGCCGGGGAGCTTAAGCCAACACCACCTGCTCGTCTGCCAACACATATGCGGTCTTCAGCCTGTCTATGCAGATGGTTTCTTTACGCCCCCCAAGTCTAACACAAAATGTTTCTCCCCAGTTTCCAGCACTCTGAACGGGCCGTTGTACGACAGGCGCAGCAGGGTTCTGTGGGTGTCGTGCCTAACGAAAATGAATTTGGCGTTCTCTAAGTGCTTTGGAGCAAAAGTGCGGGGAAAACAATGGTGCGCCGGGCCCGGAACACTGGCAGCCCCTGTAACGGAAAAAAAGTGCACGGGCGGATCGGTACCAGGCACGGGGCTCTCTGGCAAAAATTCCCCCGAGATCCGCAACTGCTGAGAAAAAACGAGTTCTGCCGGGGAAGTTGCCAAATCTTCCTTAGGTGCGGAGCGCAACCCCAATGGGACCCAAGGCAGGCGGTCGACCCAATTAAGCCACCCAATTTAAGCGACCTGTGAAAACACTCGCACAAACTGTTAGCTTGTGAGTTGTATGTGGTGGTGTGGTGGATTTTGATCCCCAGGCTGTCGACCATCACAGGCCAAAGTTCTAAAACAAATCCCCTGACAGAAGTGATGTCCGATGGGGATCTGAACCGTGCAACCCAAGATGACAAAAACGCGCGGGCTACCTCGGCCGACGTGGTGGAACTCAGCAGAACCACCTCTGGTCAACGCGTAGTGCAGTCCACGATTGTTAAAAGGTGTGTGAACCCCTGCGATGGCGGAAGGGGATCAACTAAGTCCACTTGTACGTGGTCGAACCTCCTGGCTGGAATTTGAAAAGGCTCGAGGGGGGCTTTGGTGTGCTTGTGCACATTAGCCCATTGGCACGCAACACACACTGCAGCCCATTCTTTCACATCCCTGCGTAAGTGAGGTCAAACAAATTTGGACCCCACTAGTTTAACTGAGGCTTGCACACCAGGATGTAAATGGGAGTGGACGGACTCAAAAGCATGGTCGCGCCAGGAGCTCGAAACCACGGGGCCAGTGCGGCCAGTGGAGATGTCGCAGAGCGGGGGGGGGGGGGGCATCCTTCTTGTACCACCCTGCTCTCAAGTTTTAATCTGGTAGCTGCGGACTGGAGCGTACAAATGTCTGTGTCTCCGGTTTGGTCAGCAGCCATTGCAAAAAAATCAATGCCCATGTATACTGGAGAGACCAGTATGCGTGACAAGCAGTCTGCCACAACGTTCAGTTTACCGGCTACATGTTGGATGTTGGTCATGAACTCCGAAATTGCGTCCAAGTGCCGTTGTTGCCGAGCTGACCACGGTTCCGAGACTTTGGACATTGCATAAGTCAGTGGTTTATGATCACTGAAAATGATGCGCAGTGAGGTGGAGAGCCAACAACTCTTTGTCAAAAGCGCTATACTTACGCTCATTGTCACGCAAAGTACAGCTGAAAAAGGCGAGGGGCTGCCACGAACCGGAAATATACTGTTCCACTATGGCTCCTACCACAACGTCAGACGCATCTGTGGTGAGCGCTATCCGCGCTGACGGGGCTGGGTGGGCGAGCAAAGCTGCGTTAGAGAGTGTCGTTTTGGCATTTGTGAATGCCTGGACCCACTCGGGGGTCCAGTTGATGCAATCCACAGGCTTCTTTTTTTTTGAGCGTGCTGTAGAGTGGCTGCAGCGGCTGGGCTGCATGGGGGAGGAAGCAGTTGTAAAAACTGACCATCCCCAAAAATTCCTGCAACGCCCTCATGGTCTGTGGACGTAGAAAATTCGACACTGTGCGCATTTTATCAGGCAGCAGGATCACGCCATCTGGTGAGATGCAGTGGCCCAAAAAGTTGATGACCGGCAGCCTGAACTGACACTTTGCTGGGTTAACGATCAGCCCGTGTGCTTCCAAACGTTGGAAAACTTGTCTGAGATGGGCGAGGTGCTCCTCCTCTGATGCGCTAGCCACTAAAATGTCATCCAAGTAGACAAAAACGAATGGCAAGTCCCGGAGCACCGCGTCCATCATCCTTTGGAAAGTTTGTGCTGCACCCTTTAACCCGAACAGCATGCACAAAAACTCGAAAAGACCAAAGGGGGTTATTACCACCGTTTTGGGGACATCCTCTGTGTGCACCGGGACCTGGTGGTAACAGCGGACCAGATCCACTTTTGAAAAAAATGCGCGTCCCGGCCAGGTGCACGAAAAAATCCTGGATGTGCGGGCTGGGGTAACGATTGTGTTCCGTGGCATTGTTTAAGTGTCAGAAATCCGTGCACGGCCGCCATGACCCATCGGACTTGGGCACCATGTGCAGCAGGGATACCCAAGGGCTGTTGAAGCACCTAACGATGCCTACGTGTTCCAAATTAGCAAACTCCTCACGTGCGATGGTTAGTTTAGCCGCATCCAGGCGGCAGGGGTGCTCAAACACGGGTGGACCTTTCGTGGTGATAAAATGCTCGACCCCGTGCTTGGTTACCGTAGCGGAAAAAGTGGGCACCGTGAGTGCTGGGAACTCAGAAAGCAAACGCTGGTGCTTACCCCCTGGAGCTAGAATATTTGTGTGTGTTGGTGGCCCAGCTCCCAGAGCTGTATAGGGCAAGGAGGAAAAAGATACAGCGTCCACTAAACACCTGTTGGCAACATCAACAAGTAGTCCATGAGCACACAGAAAATCAGCACCTAAGATGGGGACTGAACATGCAGCTACACAAAGTCCCACTGGTAACTGCATCCATGTAAACGTACAGTGACCGTCCTTTCTCCGAACATCCTGATGTGGGATCCATTTGCGGCCATTAAAGACAGCCCACAACCTTCTGCCAGCCTGTCTGTGCTGACTGGCAAAATGAGGCTCTTCTGGGAGCCAGAGTCTACCAGAAAACGTCTCCCCGAATGTGTGTCCGTGATGAAAAGCACCTTCTCCCTGTCGCCAGCGGCCATAGCTGCTACTGACCTCTGGCTGGTCCGTTTCTGTATCCTCTGGAAACGGCACGGCGGCAGACAACATTGTGCGTCGGCGCCAAAACGCTGTGATGAAAACACACCATGTCGTTCCTGCATTTCCAAGTGGCCATCCCAGCCACCACCTGCAGTTCCTCAACCTCGTTGGACTCCGCCGACGATCTGGGTTTCACTGCCTGGAGGCCGAAACTCCTGTTAGCCAGGATGATGCGGTCTGCTTCTTCTGCCAGCGCTCGGTAGTCCTTGGTTGCCAGCAGCGGCGAGTTGGCCAGGATTGCCCTCACTAAAGCTGGTAGCTTCTTCAGGAAGAGGTGGGCGAAGAGGAAAGATATGTTATTTATGTCCAGCAAAAACAGCATACTCTCTATTAACTCCACGGCCACTCCGTCTGCTAATTCCGTGTGAGAGGAGCTTCTCTGCTCTCTCTCCGGTGGAGGGGACGCAACACCACAGCAGCAGCTGTATGAGAGAGTCGTATTTGCCCTGGGCTGGGGGAGCGCGAAGCAGGCTCATTGCGCGCTGAGTGGCACGTGGGTCCAGTGAAGCCACCACATAATGATACTTTGTGTCATCCTCCGAGACTCTGCGGAAAGCGAACTGGGCTTCCATGTGAATGAACCAAGACGCCGGGTCGTGGAGCCAAAAGTCCGGCAGTTTGACTGCCACAGCGAGCGTAGCGGGGGGAACCCCATGCATGGATGTTCCCATGGAGGTGCTTGGTCCGTCTTCCATTTTCACGTCTCAGGGTCACCAATGTGGAGGAAAGGAATCAGACAAGACACGAGCTGACGACACGCAATTTTATTTCCTCCAACCAGCAGAACAGACTGTCCTTGAGTGCCAAAGCGAACTGCTTTATGCATTGTCTTCCCACCTCTGGCACTCAGGGTAAACACATTTACTGTACATACCTGTTACCAAGTGTGAACACACATCCACATCCACATTAACACATTCGCACCCCTGCGTCCTCAGGTGTGAGCCTGGCACAGCGGGGGGCGAAAGGCACATCTTTATTTACTACATAAACACCCCCCCCCCCCCCCCCGGTGCTCTGGCGCCCCTGACTAGCACCCCAACACCCCGAAGTACTGGGTGGAGTGTCACCTCCTTTGTGTCACCACACTGCCTTTATTTCGTGGAGCTTCTAAACACATGAGCAGATTGTACTTTCTGGATAAAATGAAGACATACTTCAACAAGCCCCACCTTCAGGTGTCCATGTTAGCAAAACAAATGGAACCATTGCTTGTGATTTTCTTACAGAAAAAAGTCCTTTACACAGTCAGATAAAGGCTCATTAATATTAATGAGCATGCTGAAAACTGACCATATCAAAATGAGTTTCATTGATGAGCTGTCAAACAACACAGAAATGTTTTTTGGTCTTTAACCTAAAAACTTAAAATTAATCCAGGGAAAAGGTGCAATATGGGATTTGTAGCTGCTTCAAAAACTATGCGTGATTACAGTAAGTGTTTTTAAGATGGCTTCCAAGTGGTGAAACTTTCTTAAAAAATAATTTTGGTTACACTTTACCCTCTACTTACCAATCTGCACTTAATTAAACAAAATATTAAAAAAAAAATCAAACCGAAAAGGAAGAGGAGGACAAAGTAAGAAATTAAATTAAAAATTCCTATTAAGAATGTATCACTATGGACTAAAGATAATCAGCAGAAAAGGAATAATGGTGGAGAGTTTCAATATAAAACAACACAAAGAGTATAAAATCAACAAAAGACAGCCATGTGACTGAAGCAATACCTCAGGTGCGAGGTACTCTGGTGTGCCACAGAAGGTCTTCATGGTAGCAGCGTCAGTGATGCCCTCCTTGCAAAGGCCAAAATCCGTGATCTTGATATGACCATCTTTATCCAGCATCAAGTTTTCCAACTAGAATGGAAGGAAAAATTACATAAGATAAGATAAGATAAACTTAACCTGACATGACTGATAATTAAATAAATAATCTTTTATCTGCACTGTGGAGATTGGTTTACCACTCTGAAGAGGAGCGGTAAGGCAGACAGAAGGAGAACATTACTGTACTACCTCACTGAGTGTCAGTGCACACACTCAGATACACAAATTCCACACAGAGGGAGGAAATAAACTTCAGGCATGTAGTGGAGCCACTCAACCTTTTAATTTTAATGGCTCAAGTGTTGTTCTCACTCTGTCTGCTTTTTTTTCTCCTTTTTGTTTTCTTGGCTGTTGTGAGCAGGGCTGGGGCCAAGGCTGCCAGGCAGGCACTCAGACAGAGCCATCCACCTCTACCTCTGTGGCATCAGCACCCTCCCCCCTCCTCCTGCAAATAATTCACTGCTTTATGTCTGAGTGAGCTTGTCCCTGTACCTCTCTTTAATTACCACACACCATGAGCCACTCGTTTCCTCCAGGATAAAAAAGTAAAAAAAAAAAAAAAATCGGAATAAACTGTGGAAAAACAAGAGGTGGGAGGGCAAAAACAAAAGAAGTTTTCCCTAAAATATTTGATCACTCTCAACTGTGCCCTGCAGCGTGTCTTTCCTCTCTGTTTCTGTTTACCTTGAGGTCCCGGTACACAATCTTGGCTGAATGCAGGTAGTCGAGAGCTGAGACAATCTCGGCACCATAAAAGCGCGTGCGCTCCTCTGAGAACACCCGTTCTCTGGACAAATGGAAAAACAGCTGCGGGAAAAGGAGGGAGAATGAGAGAGGAAGATAGGGTGAGAGGGAGAGTAAGAGAGAGCGAGGGCAGAGAGAGAGAGAGAGAGAGAGATGGGGGAGAGACAGCAGGGACGGCACAGCAATAATTACTGATTTATTGGAGGAAATTAGCACAACACAAACTGGCTGCCCGCACCATATTGAGATGATAGATCGCGGAGGGGAGGGTGAGTGGGGTGTGTGTGTGTAGAGGGGTGGCGTGGTGGAGGGGGGTCTCGGAGGAGGGCGGGTGGAGGCGCTCGGCAGCTGGCGCCTCATCTAGCAGCCCACCACCACCACGCACACACATACGTATACTTCTTCCACATTACCCTCTGGGCTAGGCTGGCACGGTACTGGCGTGGAGCTGGGCGATCAGGGCCAAATCAAGGGTTTAATCAATACACCAGTCTAGTTAAAGACAGGCCGACCGCCGCTGCTGCCACCGTCGCCGCCAACACCACCCGACTGCCTCCAGTGCAGTACTCATTAGTGGCCTAACTGGCCTTGCCCCCTGAGCCTCTGTCTTCATTTACTCCATTCCCACGTCATCCACTCTGTTTTTGGCATGAGGTGTATTTTAATCCTTTAAAGAGTACACAACGCATTTTCCCAGGTGGCTTGACCTCCCGCCCCTCTTCTCCCTCGTTATTTAATCGCTCACCTCACATTCCCTTTCCCTCGCTCTCTCACTTTCCCTCTCACTGTCAGTTGTCAACTTGTCACTGTCTCACAGCTACATATGTGGCACCAAAATGACACCAGCCTGCTGCGCCCCACTAGTCAAGTCGTACAAATTACCCATGAGGCCAGGGGGCACACATCTCCCCATTAATTGTTCCGGGAGGTTTGCATATGGCCACTGGAGTGATGCTCACAGACCACCTTGTTCAAATGGTGTTCGTGTGCTCGTGTGTGTGTGTGTGTGTGTGTGTGCGCGCGCGTGTGTATGTGTGTGTAGGCTGCGGTGAGAGGGGGTAACACGACAGGTGGGCCTTCATCAGTGTACTGGCAGCTGTGACTGTGGCAGGTTTGTAATGGGTTGTGAGTACGTGTATGTGTATTAATGTGTGTTTGCGTGGCATGTGTGGTCACAGTTTCTCCGTTGAGGTAAAAATATGCCGTGTGTGTGTTTGCTGGTGTGAGTTTGCTCAGGCCTGGCGCTGGCTGAACTGCTTAACTAGCTGGGAGGGGAGCAGGTGACAGTTACACTAAGGGAATGAACCAAGATTGCAAAAACGGTCCGATTAAAAATCTGAGAAATGGAAAAGTGGGGGAATCCAAACTCATTTCATCTCCGACTGTCATTCTGGCTGTATCTGCCCCATAGGTGTGTTCATAAATAGACACGAGCAGGAGAAGAGTGGAACAGAAAAGAGAGGCGAGGAGGCGAGTGAGGGGCCAGTTGGTTGGCAAATTAACATTGTAAGAAAGCAATCCAACAGTTAAACTTCTTCAGTGTTTACAGGACTGAAGTCTCCTCTGCTGCATTACTGCTGCTAATCTGCCTCGCTTAATACAACAGGGTGTTACATTTTTGTAGCTATCAGTGAGAAGTTTATAAACTCAGAGAAGGGGGTCTATGTGTATTCTAACATTAAAGTGACTTTTTTAAATACCACTTCATATGAAATTTAAGACAAAAATTCCAGTGTAAAAGTGAAAATCTGAATTCATGTAAATTAATTAATGTAAGCTCAAAACTGCCAGTCAGGTAAAATTACCGTGATTTTTTTTAGAATCATTCTAAAGTTTAGATTTTTATGAAAAAGGAAAAGAATATGAAAATTTCCATTCCAGGCAACAGCTTCATCACCTCTTACCTCGTTTAAAGTTTAGGAATAAGGACCTGCACTTACAGTATATAGCACTTTTTCTACTCTCAAAGACCAGTCAAAGCGCTTCACTAGTATTAACCCTCTATTCTAAGGGCCTATAGGAAACAGATATCTAGGGACAATTTAGGACAACCAATTAACCTAACATGCATGTCTTTGGATTGTGGGAGGAAACCGGAGCCCCCGGAGTAAACCCACGCGGCACAGGGAGAACATGCAAACTCCACACAGAAAGGTTCCTACCCCTGCCAGCCTGGGGATTCGAACCTGGAACCTTCTAGCTGTTAGGCAACAGTGCTAACCACTGTACCACCATGCTGCCCTACATTCCTGACGTCTAACCACTGAGAAATACTAGTGCATTTCAGTTAATTAGAATATTAAGATAAGAAAGTTAAGAATGTCATTGTACACCAAGATACAACAAAATTCTGTTTAGCAGCAATCACTCAGAGTGATTGCTCTACTGTTAGTTAATTTTTTTTAGCCATATAAATCAAAAAAATAAACTTTTATATATTCAGTATGTATCCATCCATCCATCTTCTTCCGCTTAATCCTTTTTGGGTCGCGGGGTGCTGGAGCCTATCCCAGCATCTTTGGGCAAAAGGCAGGGTACACCCTGGACAGATCACCAGTCCATCGCAGGGCCAACACAGAGAGACAGACAATATTCAGTATTTATTACACAGTAAAATATTTCAAGACTTATTGATTTAATTTTGATGATCAAGATTTTCTAATTTACTGAGATGCACTGGTATTATATTTTCATTTCATTATATTTTACATGTATATACTGTACTTTCTAAACATGTACAATTATGGATAAGTTACAGTGGTTGAGAAAATATTCAAAACCTTTTCCTTTTTTCAATTTTGTTATGTTGCAACCTGATACTAAAATCATTTAAAATTTTTTCCTCATGCATCTACACTCAGCATCCCATAATGACAAATGCAAAACAAAATTTAAGGATTTTTTTTTTTTTTATGAATGACAAAATGAATATCACATCTGCATAAATATTCAGACACTTTGCAAAAACACCTGTTTCTCTTGGTCATTGCTGAGATCTTTCTACACATTGATGAGAGTCCACCTGTGGTAAACTAACTTAATTGAACCTGATTTGGAAAAATTCACTCCAATCTATAGAAGGCTTCACAGTTGACAATGCAGATCAGAACAGAAACCAAGCCATGAGGTCAAAGGAACTGCCAAAAGAGCTCAGAGACAGGGTTGCTGCAAAGCACAGATCTGGGGAAGGCTACAAAAAAAATTCTGCTGCACTGGAGGTTCCCAAGAGCACAGTGGCCTCCATAACACTGCAGTCATTCAGGTACTTTTTTGCAAACTCCAAGCGGCTTTCGTGTGCACTAAGGACAGGCTTCTGTCTAGCCCAGGGGTCAGCAACCCGTGGCCCTTCAGCCCCCATGCTGTGACTCCCTGCAGTTATATCTTAAAACACATGGAAATTAATGAACTCATTTTAATCATTTTTTTTTTAAATTATTGTTCATTGCAATTGGATACATTTCTCAATCGAAATGCATACTTTTATGAATGTAAAATATACATTTTTTAAGTTATTTTGTTATGTTGTCAACCATGCGTGACTGTGTCACATCTGACGGCGGCTGCACAGACAGCCACACAGCCTGTCCGTCCTCAGTGCATGTGGAGAAGCATGGACAGCAGCCGCTTCCTGCCACTCTCGGTAAGACATGAACAGATCCAGAGAAAGTAAAAATTACAGAGGAAAATAGAGAGTTTAATTCTGTGTGGACAGATTCATTTGCATTCATGTATGGTTGTTGTGGAGGGACTCTCTCCATGAGAACACAAACAACGAAAAATAGCCGCCTCATTAGTGTCTACAGGTCCATAAAAAGTCTTCAGTGTGATTATCTAAAATCAACGCCTTAATTACCCTTAAAAATGAGAAACATTCCTTGAATTCTTTCTCATAACCTTATAGTCACCTGTGCTATAAATGCTGGATTAACTTGACATGACCGAAGTCTGAATTAGTGTAAATTTATTTTCACCGTCACAGCTCGATGCTTCCTAAGTAATGTAAAAATAAAAGCCCTCTACAGCAATTCAGTTTTCAGAATGGTTGTCTGTTATGTGCTTTTATTATGAAATGCCGACAACCGGATATACTTGTCTGAAATCACAGCCAACAGTTTTTCCTCACAATTTGTAAATAAAACAGCAAAAAAGAGAGGAGAGAAGATTCTGTGATAGTGATGTAGAGGTGAGCCTTTTCTTTTAAGGATATTTTTAGCTTTTTGTCTGTAGGAAAACTGCTAGTTTGTTATCTGTGGGGTTTTGGACAGTGAATTACATGTGCAGACTGACTATGTGCCATGCATTTTTTAAAAATTATAACCAATATTTAGCTCAGCAGAAGAAGATATTTTTAAACGTTTTTCCACTCTGTTGTAATTATTTCTAATAGGCTTAATTTGCACCAAATGATTTTTCAAGTTATATTATTTAGAAAGTTGTTTAGAATTCTTTTTGTTTTATTCCAAAATAAAAAAAGAATATCAGACAACCAATTATCAGACAACCAGTCCACTAGTTTTCAAATTGAGAGTCTGGAGAACAGGTGAAAGATAGAGATTTATATTATATTAATACATTTGAATAATTAGCATTATGAGGAAACATAAAAAAGATGAAAAGTAGCTTCTTCTAAATAAAACTTTCGTCGTCAAATTGCTGCTGAGGCCCTCAGCCACTTCTGTTTTAGTTGGAGATGAGCAAAATGGCTCTTTGGTTGGCAAAGGTTGCAGACCCCTGGTCTAGCCACTCTGCCGTAAAGCCCAGATCTGTGGAGGGCCACACTGATGGTTGCCCTTCTGGAACTCAGTCCTATCTCCACACAGGATCTCTGGAGCTCACTCAGAGTGTTCATCGGGATCTTGGTTACTTCTCTCACCAAGGCCTTTCTCCTTCACCTGCTCATTTTGGCTGGGTGACCAGCTCTTGAAAAAGTCCTGGTTTTGCCAAACTTCTTCCATTTGAGTATTATGGAGGCCACTGTGCTCTTCGGAACCTTCAGTACAGCACAATTTTTTTGGTACCCTTTCCCAGATCTTTGCATTGCAACAAACCTGTCTCTGAGCTCTGTAGGCAGCTCCTTTGACCTCGTGGCTTGATTTTTGCTCTGATATGTCTTGTCAACAGTGAGGCCTTCTATAGAGATGTGTGTGCCTTTCCAAATAATGTCCAATCAATAAAGTTTACCACAGGTGGACCTCCAATTAATCTGTAGAAACATCTCAGCAATGACCACGAGAAATGGGAGGCATTTTGATCAAATTTTTAACAGAGTTGGCCCTTGGGCCAAGGGTAAGCACATTAGATTTTGGGGCAGATACAGATCAGTATGCATATTCTGAATGACTTTTCCACTTTTCTTTAATACTGTGAGAGAGGACTACTTTTTTTTTTTTTTTTAAAGATTTTTGGTGTGATCATGAATAATAATGGGCCAATTGACCCATAAATACACGGGCACAGAAAACTTATGATGCTCTGTCATTTGATATATTTTAATCACATTTGAATTATGGACCAGCAGCCTTGACAAAGGTACTCTCATGGTGCTCTCTAGTTCATGAATGTGTTTTCAAGAAAATTTAAAGGTCCCACGCTGTGCAAAATGGTGTTTTGGGGGATCTAAATCTTAAAACATGACCAGGGGTCACATGAATACCTTTAAAAAATTAAAACAATCAGAACACAAACAAATACACACAGCCTTTATTTGGTTAAGCTCTTAATAAAAAGAAGTTGTGGATAGTACTTCCTGTTTTTATGATGTACCAAAACAACAAACTCCACATTCAGTTCAGTTAGCAAAACAAACTGATTACTTCCTTGCATGTGATTGACCCACTCAAAAAATGTAATGCTATCACATTAGTGGTTCAATAACATTGTTAAGTAGGCTGAAATCCAACAGTTTCAGAATGAACATTAAAGTCAGCTTTTTTCTAATGAGCTATAAAACAAGATAGATATGTTTTTTGGGAGACAGCTATAAAACAACATCAACATGTTCTTGAGGATGTCAAAATTTATGATTAATCCCTAGAAAATGCACAGTATGGGACATGGAAAACAATTAGCACTTGATATTTATAGTCCTTATTGTAGCACCTGATAATCTAATTCCTAAGATGGTTAATAGCATTGGTTCATTAAGGTCTAATGTACGGTCTAATCTAAAAAATCTTGGTGTCATTTTCGATCATTCGATGAGTTTTGATCAGCATGTCAAATCTCTGACCCGGAGTTGTTTTTTCCACCTTAGGAATATATCCAAAATTAGGTCATTGGTTTCCTACAGTCAGTTAGAAATCATTATTCATGCCTTTGTTTCTTCACGTTTGGACTACTGTAATGCTCTTTTCACATGTCTTAGCAAATCCTCTTTACACCGCCTACAGTTAGTCCAGAACTCTGCTGCAAGATTACTAACTACAGTAGGTCCAGTAGATTCTGTCATATCACTCCCATTTTGGCCTCCTTGCATTGGCTTCCTGTAAATTATAGAGTTGATTTTAAAGTTCTTGTTCTTACTTATAAAGCCATTCATGAAGAGGCGCCTTTTTATATTAGTGACCTGCTCCATCTACACCAGCCCAGCAGGTCTCTCAGGTCTTCTCATCAGAATCTATTGGTAGTCCCTAGCACTAGGCTCAGAACCAAAGGCGATAGAGCCTTTGCTGCTGTTGCTCCCAGACTTTGGAACTCCTTACCTTTTGAACTTGGATCTGCACCTTCCATTGATGTTTTTAAGAAGCAACTAAAGACCCACATTTTTAGCCTGGCTTTTTAATTAACTATGTGTTGATTGTATTTTTATGTGCTATTACTGTTTACTTTGTTTTTATTTTTTACTGTTTTATGTGCCTGTGTTTTTATTTTGTTTTTTACCATGTTAAGCACTTTGTGACTCTGTGAAAAGTGCTCTATAAATAAAATTATTATTATTATTATTATTATTATTATTATTATATTTTCAGCAAAAAAAAAAATCAATATATCTGTTACTTTACTTACTGGAAAGCAGCCAACTTCTGTCATGCGAGTTTGTCACTTAGTGTGGTGGAGTTCTAGTCAAACTGACTCTTTACGGCAGTAACAAAACGTTGGAAAACCACAATGACAGACTGCGTGTGTCTTACCTCTCCTCCATTTACATACTCCATGACAAAACAGAGGCGATCTTTTGTCTGGAACGAATACTTCAGTGACTGAAACAAAAAAGATGAAAACATACAATTCATATAATCAAATGTCCCAAATATAAAACCAATTATTTACTGAGTCTCTAATTTGGCTGCTATTTTTAATTACGCCTTAAAATAGTAAATAGAATTATGCTGCAGTGTGGACGCAGAAGTGCACAAGTGATTTTAACAAATTGAATACATCTTAGTTTTACTATAACTATTTGCTCAGGGGGAGCATCAAACAATTTTTTTTTCATTTTGCTATTAAAAACATAATGTAAATGTCCTCTACATGGAGAGAACAGTGAAGTGAGGGAGTGAACAATTTCATACGCAGCAGGAAGTCTGGTCCCATTCTAGAAAGAACAGCAGGAGGAACGAAACGTGATCAGGCCTAGCTTCAAACTGTTTATGTCTGTATTTGCTTATTCAAAGCAAGTGCGTGTGAAGTAGGGGTGTTTGTGTGTGTGTGTGTGTGTGTGTGTTCTTTTGAGGGAGAAGCTGCTAAACAAAAGAACAGTTGGTCCAAGTCTCTTTGCGGCTGCAGGTGCGATGGGGTAAACTCAGATGTGAACTGTAATTGCTCTCTCAGTAGTGTGGGTGCATGTGTGTATTTCAAGGGAGTGTGACAGAAATAAGGCGCAGCTAATGTGTGTGTGTACATTAAAGCTAACAGATGTGGTCGTTAAAGTGCAACAATGTGGTGTCTAACTCATAATTAGCCCCAGGAGACTCAGGTATGTAGAGGATCAATATGTTGCATGTGTTTAAGAGTCATACAGATGTCGTAACACTTTCCACAGCAAATGTATGAACTTGAACCAGCTGTGTTTCTGAGTATATGATGTACTTACAGTGAGAAAGGGGTGTCTTGTGTTTTTCAGTACTCTGCTTTCTGTGAGTGTGTGAGCAACTTCATCCTGCATAAAGAAAAGATGAGATTAAAAAAAAAACATTTACAATTTTAAAAGCTGAATAAGAAGACGACAGAAGTGGTAGCATCAAATAAAACACCAAAAAATAAAAAGCCTAATACATAAACAGACTTACAGGTGCATCTCAATAAATTAGAATATCATCAAAAAGTAAATTTATTTCAGTAACTCAATTCAGAAAGTGAAACTTATACAGATTCATTACACACAGAGTGATATATTCCAAGCCTTTATTTCTTTTAATTTTGATGTTATGGCTTACAGCTAATGAAAACCCAAAATTCAGTTTCTCAAAAAATTAGAATATTACATAAGATCAATTTTTAAAAAATTGATTTTTAATAGAAATGTTGGCCAAGTGAAAAGTATCTCCATGTACACACTCAATACTTGGTTGGCACTCCTTTTGCATTAATTACTGCATCAATGCAGCATGGCATGAAGGCCATCAAACTGTGACACTGCTGTGGTGTTATGGAAGCCCAGGTTGCTTTGATAGCGGCCTTCAGCTTGTCTGCATTGTTGGATCTGGTGTCTCTCATCTTCCTCTTCACAATACTCCATAGATTCTCTCTGAGGTTTAGGTCAGGTGAGTTTGCTGGCCAGTCAAGGACAGTGATATCATGGTCATTAAAGCAGGTTTTGGTACTTTTGGTAGTGTGAGCAGGTGCCAAGTCCTGCTGGAAAATGAAATCAGCATCTCCACAAAGCCTGTCAGCAGAGGGAAACATGAAGTGCTCTAAAATTTCCTGGCAGACAGGTACACTGACCTTGGACTTAATAAAATACAGTGGACAAACACCAGCAGATGACATAGCTCCTCAAATCATCACTGATTATGGAAATTTCACACTCGACCTCAAGCAACTTGGATTCTGTGCCTCTCCACTCTTCCCCCAGACTCTGGGACCTTGATTTCCGAATGACAGCACTTGGCACCTGATTTGGAAAGCCATGTCATCTGCTGGTGTTGGTCCACTGTGTTTTATCAAGTCCAAAGTCAGCGCAGCCGTCTACTAGCAAATCTTTCGAGCCCTTCATGCTCCCCTCTGCTGACAAGCTTTATGGAGATGCTGATTTCATTTTCCAGCAGGACTTGGCACCTGCTGATGCTGCCAAAAGTACCAATACCTGATGTGATGACCATGGTACTATCACTGTACTTGACTGGCCAGCAAAGTCTCCTGACCTAAATCCCACAGAGAATCTATGGGGCTGTCAAGAAGAAGATGAGAGACACCAGACCCAACAATGCAGATGAGCTGAAGGCCGCTATCAAAGCAACCTGGGCTTCAATAACATCTCAGCAGTACCACAGGTTGATCGCCCCCATGCCACACCCCATTGATGCAGTTAATTCATGCAAAAGGAGCCCCGACCAAGTACCGAGTGCGTACTCGGACATACTTTTCAATTGACCAATGTTTCTATTAATTTTTTTTAAAATCTGGCGTCACGTAATATTCTAATTTTTTGAGAAACTGAATTTTGGGTTTTCATTAGCTGTAAACCATAACCATCAAAATAAAAAAAAAAAAACCACATGCTTGAAGTATATCATTTTGTGTGTAATGAATCTATACAATACTGTATATGAGTTTCACTTTTTGAATTACTGAAATAAATTTACTTAAATTCTAAATTATTGAGATGCACCTGTATAATGTTTGCGCAACAGATACTGCACTCCAGGCTAACCTTGGCTATGATGACTTCTTTTTTAAGGATTTTCATGGCATAGTATTTTCCACTGGCCTTTTCCCGAACAAGAATCACTTTACCAAAGGTTCCTTTTCCCAGCAGCTTCAGATAGTCGAAGTCACTCATTGTCTGAGAGAAACAAACACAGGAGACCAAATCTCTGTTTGTTCAAGTTAAAAAGTTGACAGAGTGTAGTACGGCATGTGGAAGTAAAGCAGGGGTGTGAATTGCTTGGTTTTACTATTAATTACAGACATAATACTTGATTTTTAAGAACACTGATTGGAGCAATATGAAGTTAAGGCTTTTAAGGAAACTTTTTTGTCATTTAACAAAAATGGCAAAAACATAAAACTGCTGCTCAAAGTGTCAATTCATTCAGGCCCCTTTAGAAAAAAATCCCAATAATTTCAGTGGATGATGGTTTATTTTTTGATAAATGAAAATTTGGGTAGACTATTGTGCTGTTAACTTGGGTGTTCTCAAAGCTAGGAAGAAAGCAATTGGATCCAGAAATGACATTTTTACACAGGCAGCAGTGATCTTCTATAGAAATAGTATAAAGTTTGGCAAGACTGCATTCAAAGTCACCATGACAAAAACAACTGTGTCTTCTTTCTTACTGATCAATCAAAGTTAAGAAGAGGTGAAACAGGATACTGCTGCAAAAAAAAAAGAGGGCCACAACAAAACATAATTTATTGACAATAAAAACCATTGACTATCTCTTTAGTCTAACATGCACATTTAAATTGCAACCCTTACATAAACTTGGGTAGTGATGTGTAATGGTAAATGGCGCTCACTTATATAGCGCTTTTTCTCATCTCTAGATGACCAAAGTGCTTTACAGATCCTGCTATCCACCTATTCACACACTGATGGGGGCAGAGCTGCCATACACAGGCACTGGCCTGACCCACCAGGAGCAACTTGGGGTTCAGTGTCTTGCTCAAGGACACTTCGACATGCAGACTGCAGACAGAGTGGGAATCGAACCCCTGACCCTCCGAACAGTAGTTGGCCACACTACACCTGTGCCTCAGCCGCTGTGTAATGAACACAGAGTTTTTAATTTCTATGCAGTTTATATTCAGCAAAAAAGTGTACCCAAGTATTACATTTAGCCTTTATTAAAGATTGATTTTGCATGGTTGCCTTTTGGGAAAATTTTGGGAAAAGCAATTTATGTTCTTGATACCCTAGCCTTTTTGCTAACTGATATAAATAGGAAATTCAAACTGTAATAATCAAAAATCACAAATCGTCATATAGCAACAACTGGAGTATATTGTTTGCTTCATATGAATTACACTGAAATGAGTCTTGGCTAGTCTGTACACTACCTTGCGTTTGTGGTGTGTCGTGGAAATGTCCATCTCCTCCTCAACCATGTTGTCAATGTTGGACGTGGGACTGCACTGGATCCTTTCCTCCTCTTGCCTCTGCAGCTTGTCAGCTACCATCTGAATGGCCTCTGTCCACTCATCTCTGGATTACATTGTGTAACAAGATAAAAGTCAATATATGCAGCTACAGTGCATCCAGAAAGTATTCACACCACTTCACTTCTTCCACATTTTGTTATGTTACAGCCTTATTCCAAAAGGGATTAAATTCATTTTTTTCCTCAAAATTCTACACACAACACCCCATAATGACAACATGAAAAAAGTTTTTTTTTTTAGATTTTTGCAAATTTATTAAAAATAAAAACTAAGAAATCACATGTGCATAAGTATTCACAGCCTTTACTCAATACTTTGTTGATGCACCTTTGGTAGCAATTACAGCCACAAGTCTTTTTGAATATGATACCACAAGCTTGGCACACCTATCTTTGGGCAGTTTTTCCCATTCCTCTTTGCAGCACCTCTCAAGCTCCATCAGGTTGGATGGGAAGCATTGGTGCAGAGCCATCTTCAGATCTCTCCAGAGATGTTCAATTGGATTCAAGTCTGGGCTCTGGCTGGGCCACTCGAGGACATTCACAGAGTTGTCCTGAAGCCTCTCCTTTGATATCTTGGCTGTGTGCTTAGGGTCATTGTCCTGCTGAAAGATGAACCATCACCCCAGTCTGAGGTTAAGAGTACTCCGGAGCAGGTTTTCATCCAGGATGTCTTTGTACATTGCTGCATTCATCTTTCCCTCTATCCTAACTAGTCTCCCAGTTCCTGCCACTGAAAAACATCCCCACAGTATGATGCTGCCACCACCATTGGCATGGTTATGAGTGGTGCCCGGTTTCCTCCAAACATGACACCTGGCATTCACGCCAAAAAAGTCAATCTGTCTCATCAGACTGGAGAATTTTATTTCTCATGGTCTGAGAGTCCTTCAGGTGCCTTTTGACAAACTCCAGGCAGGCTGCCATGTGCCTTTTACCAAGTAGTGGCTTCCGTCTGGCCACTCTACCATACAGGCCTGATTGGTGGATTGCTGCACATATTCCTCTCTCCACAGAGGAACACTGGAGCTCTGACAGAGTGACCATCGGGTTCCTGGTCACCTCCCTGACTAAGGCTCTTCTCCCACGATTGCTCTGTTTAGATGGCCGGTCAGCTCTAGGAAGAGTCCTGGTGGTTCCGAACTTCTTCCATTTACGGATGATGGAGGCCACTGTGCTCATTGGGACCTTCAAAGCAGCAGAAATTTTCCTGTTCCCTTCCCCAGATTTGTGCCTTGAGACAATCCTGTCTCGGAGGTCTACAGACAATTGTATTGACTTCATGCTTGGTTTTTGCTCTGACATGCACTGTCAACTGTAGGACCTTATATAGACAGGTGTGTGCCTTTCCAAATCATGTCCAATCAACCGAATTTACCACAGGTGGACTCCAATTAAGCTGTAAAAACATCTCAAGGATGATCAGTGGAAACAGGATGCACCTGAGCTCAATTTTGAGCTTCATGGCAAAGGCTGTGAATACTTATGCACGTGTGAGTTCTTAGTTTTTTATTTTTAATAAATTTGCAAAAATCACAAAAAAAAAAAAATCACATTGGGGTATTGTGTGTAGAATTTTGAGGGAAAAATGGATTTAATCCCTTTTTGGAATAAGGCTGTAACATAAAATGTGGAAAAAGTGAAGCGTTGTGAATACTTTCTGGATGTACTGCATAGTGAGGTTTTCCTCTAAAGTTACTTAATCACCACAATTCTGTTAAAACAAAAATAAACACCCAAAGAAGCAAGAATAATAGTAATGTACTATGGTTCTGCCCAGGTCCTATTTGCCTTTGGCCTGAATTTTTACACTTAGCTGATTAAAAAGAATAACACAAATATAAAGTAATGGATGGCTAAAACCAGCTAATGTAACAATACATTACACAGGTTATATTGGTCTTTTTTTTTAAGGATGGCTGGTGCACTTATTTAATCAGGTTTTTAAAGGCACTAAAGTGTTTTCAATTAGCATAAACACCTATTTGTTCAACAGAGGGGAAACGTGGTCAACTAGAGAATCAACCAAATGAGCAATGATCATGGAGCAGAACTAATGCCTACCAGTCTGTGCATGTGTGTGTGTGTGTCTGTGCAAAATTGTGAGTCAGTGTGTGCACACCATTACATTAGAGAGAACAATACATTGTTTGCTAACATTGTTCCTCCCCATTGACTTTCCATTAGCAGTGATGTTCAACATCTGTTGGGAGAAAGTGTATGTATGTCTATATGGATGTGTGTTTGTGTGAAGAGTGATCAAGGAAGGCCAGCCATGCATCAGGATGTGAAGACAGACACATTAACTGTATTTAACAATGATGAATATAATGGTTTTACATAGGACCAAGCTTCCCTCTGATCTGATAAACAGAAAAGGAAGAGAAGAGAAGAGAAGAGAAGAGAAGAGAAGAGAAGAGAAGAGAAGAGAAGAGAAGAGAAGAGAAGAGAAGAGACGAGAAGAGAAGAGAAGATTCATCAAAAGATTCTCCTTTGAAGTTTTTTTTTTTTTGACTGATCTTCACTCAAACAGTGTTAATCCTGTGCCACATGCAGGGGTTACATGTGAGCAGAAAACACTACAGAGCCCGAAGTGAGGTGAACTAAATATGATCTTCAAATATAGTGAAATCCTCGGGACTCTGGAGGAGCAAATCTGGATTTACGTGTGTGCACTTTCAAAACACATTTACCCAGAGGAAGCTTTGAGGAGATCATAATAATGAAACCTGCTTGACTCATAAACGATCACCTCTGTGTCTTTTGTTTTGTTTTGAGTTAGATGCCCATATGTTTCCTTGAGGGATCTGGGGGAACATTCATCTGAACCTAAACAGAGCAGTGTGTTTTTAAGATCTGAATCTCTTTCTTCTGCAAAGACTTCTTAGTGTACCCTACACACTCCAAAACAAGGGCAAACGCGAGCTACACTCCATCTACAACAGTGGAGCACTCAGTCTGTGGCAGTCATAATGTGTGTGTATGTGCATGTGTAGCTATGTGAAAAGCAGTGGGAACTTTCTCAAGGTCAGGCAGCAGATAAATATTCTCATTTTGAGTGGGTTTTTTTGTATAATGAGGGGTTTTTTTGCTAATGAGAGATAATGGGCCTGCCTACAGTTAGGCACTGTGCCAACACATGCCACCCTCTCTGGGCTGGTGCTGTGGTAGCTGGAGCTCTGCCAATGCTGGTACAGTACAACGAATACAGTCACACACATATCGCCCGACAGAGAAGCATAGGCACCCAGTTGTGGAGCACACGATTCTTTGCAACTCACTTTAACTTCAAAAAATGTGCAAAAACTTTGGGCACACACGCAGTTATACAAAACACATCTGGGACTCACAGTCGTCCACTTCCTTCCATCAATAGAAAGTTATTAGTTTTATCTCCAACTCTCAAATATTTATTTGATTATCTAGAGACAAAACTATTATAAAAGAAACATAACGCAGACAAAGTTGGACAGACAGCTGCAACCCCCACACACACACAGATGCACACACACATTCAAAGCATGCACAGAAGCATCTGTGGTCTTCTGGGCAAAGCTGTTCATTTTCTGGAGATAAACACCTCAGCTCCTCAGAAAGGAACTGAGCAGCTGGAGAATTTATGCCAACGTAACTTGAAAGGTCTCTTCTCCACTCCTTCTCTCTCAAACGCTTCCTTTCTCCATCTCACACCACCAAAAACACAGACACAGAAAAAACCCCTAAAACAGAACAAACCTCCTCACACATACTGTATCACTGCCCTTAATGATACTTTTAACCAATAATGTATCTTTCTTTCAGATGGACATACTACTACTGTTACATTTTAAGTTAAAGAATTATGTATCATATTTGATAAAGTCAGTTTTAGGTTAAGCTGAGTTACCGCAGTATGTGTTACGCCATGATGTTCCAGGGGATTGGGCCTATACAATCGTAGGCCACACAGCTACAGTAAGCAGTGGAGCCTCTGTGGGATGGATGCTCTACCACAAGGCCTCTAGCGCAAGTTTTTAGGACTAAACTGAAACCACTGCCATAATGTTAAAATGGAAAATTACCAGAGAAGCATCTAATACAATCTTTTATGAAATCAGCTGGAAAGTTATTACACATTTAATTTTTTAAAGAAGCTCAAAAACTACAACTGGCTGTGAAAGACAACATTCTAGTTTACACATATAAAAATAAAAACACTTTACAAGAGAACAAAATCCAACTGAATCAACATTCTGTTCTTACAAAACTTAAAGCTCATTTTTCAAAAACAATTAACAGGAGAAAGAATGAATTTTTATGATGATTTACTGGGACTGTCATGTAAAAGAGTTGTATTTCTATTGCAATTCCTTTTCTGAAATACTTAAATCTTGCTTCAAAAACCCCCAAACCTTCATATTAAAAATCATTTTAAATGAAAGAACCTTAGTGAGCAAGCTCACATATCCCACACATGCTCATATCAGCGTTCTCACTGAACATAGTAATGCATGCCCTCATCTGATGCAAATATAAACTTGGCATGTAAGTCTGTTCTGCCAAAGGAGTTAGTGTCTTTTTCAATAAAAAAGGTTCACATTCATGTCCTTTTAGTTGTTGGTTAACCTTGCAAGTTAACCCCTCATTATTTACTTATTTATTTAAAGTGGGACAGTGCATATTAATAAACGTGACCACCATTAGATATTTCATGTAAATATGCCAGATTTAGCCTTACAGGCCAATTTTCATCTGCAGTCCCACAGCAGGTTGATGTCACTACAAGTGCATATATAAAAAAGGTTAAAATGCAGTCACTGACAATGATTAAGATATAAAAGTACCAGTGCATTCAAATGTGCACATCATGCATTTTTTTTTGCATTAAATGTCAAAATCAACCTTATCCAAGGTATGGATGAGTTTAAGCTTCTGTATAAATTTGAAGTCAAGGGATGAGCCCTTTAGATTTTTTTTTTTACATTGCAAAATGGGGTAGTTTTTGACATTTTCATTCATTTATGACAAATATGACATGAACTTGATGAAAAACTCATATTTGCAGCACATTCTACACACATAGTTACATATATGCTTCCCGATTTCTTATATTTTTGCATATTTGTCACACTTAACTGTTTCAGATCATCAAACACATTTTAATATTAGACAAAAAAACCCAAGTAAATACAAAATGCAGTTTTTAAATGATGATTCCATCTATTACGGGAAAAGAACTATCCAAACCTACTTGGCCCTATGTGCAAAAGTAATTGCCCCTAAACCTAATAACTGGTTGTGCCACCCTTGGTGGCAACAACTACAATCAAGCATTTGGGATAACTGACAATGAGTCTTTAACATCGCTGTTGAGGAATTCTGGCCCACTCTTTTGTGCAGAATTGTTTTAATTCAGCCACATTGGAGGGCTTGAGCTTGAGGGCACAAACTGATGGCCAGACACTCTCCTTCAGGATTTTCTGGTAACCTTTGGCCGGGGGATCCTGGGTTCGATCCCAGCCCCTGACCAACAGTGATCTGTGTGGAGTTTGCATGTTCTCCCCGTGTCTGCGTGGGTTTACTCCGGGCTTTCTCCAGTTTCCTCCCACATGCCAAAAACACGCAGGTTAGGTTAACTGGCATCAAAACTGGGGATTCTAAATTGTCCTTAGGTATGACTGTGAGAGTGAATGGTTGTCTGTCTGTCTGTGTTGGCCCTGCGATGGACTGGCGATCTGTCCAGGGTGTACCCTGCCTCTCACCCAAAGATGCTGGGATAGGCCCCAGCCCCCCCGCAACCCGCAAAGGATTAAGCGGAAGAAGATGGATGGATGGATGGATTTTCTGGTAGAGAGCAGAATTCATGGTTCCATCAATGATGGCAAGTAAGCCAGGTTCAAAAGCAGCCCCAGACCATCACTCTACCACCACCATGTTTAACTGTTGGTATGATGTTCTTTTTATGAAATGCTGTGTCTTGTCAGTCCACAGGAAATTTTCCCAAAAGTCTTGGAGATCATCAAGATGCTTTTTGTTAAATGTGAGGCGAGCCTTTGTGTTCTTTTTTTTTTTATTAGCAGTGGGTTTTGCCTTGAAACTCTTTCATGGATGCCATTTTGCCCAGTCTCTTATTGCTGAGTCATGGGCCAGTGTCCAAACTGAGGCAAGTGAGGCCTGCAGTTCTTTAGATGTTGTTCTGGGTTTTTGTTTCTCATCTTTTCTTGAATTTCTTTAGATCGTGGCATGATGCGCTGCTTTATGAGATCTTTTAGCCTACTTCACTTTGTCAGACAGATTCTATTTAAGTGACTTCTTGATTCAACAGGTCTGACAGTAATCGGGCCTGGGTGTGGCCGGTGAAACTGAACTCAGCTTTCCAAAAAATGTAGTTAATCACAGTTAATTGAAGATGTAAGGGGGGGATTACTTTTTTCACACAGGGCCAGGTAGGGTTGGATAGCTTTTTTCCCCACTTAATAAATTAAGTCATCACTCATACTGGACTTCAGAAAAAATAGACAGACCCCCCCCCCCCCCCGTATAAATGGCGACCGCGTGGAAACCGACCCCCACCTTCAGGTTCCTGGGCACCCACATCTCTTCTGACCTCTCCTTGACTGGCAACACCAAGGCCCTGGTGAAGAAAGCCCAGCAGCAGCTGCACTTCCTCCGTGTCCTGAGGAAGAACAACCTGGACCGACCAGAAGCTGCTGCTGACCTTTGATTTGATTCCATCCATCCATCTTCTTCCGCTTAATCCTTTTCGGGTTGCGGGGGGGGGGGGGGCTGGAGCCTATCCCAGCATATTGATTGACTGATGTATTTTGTCCACACCAACATCAAATCAACACATCCCAATAATGACTCCATCAAAAATGAACAAAAAGGTGCAGGAAGAAGACAACCTTGTAAACCTAGAGTAAATTAAAAAAAAGTGCATTTGTTCATGCCTATTCACATACTCAGGCATACCACACCAAATTCATGTACACATGAAAGGAAATGGAAAAAAAAAAAAAAAAAAGGAAACCACTGCTTAGTGGAGAGCGTGTTCACCTACTGTCTGGGTGTGTAGTACACCGGCTCCATGGCTGAGAACAGGAAGGCTGTGCAGAGGGTCATGAACACCGCCCCCCCCCAAAAAAAATCATCGGTGGCCCTCTGCCCTCCCTGGAGGACATCTCCAGATCCTCCTGTCTCAGAAAGATCAAGGCCATCACAGGAGACCACTCACATCCCACCCACCACCTGTTTGACCTGCTTCCCTCTGGACGACGGTTCAGGTCAACCAGGTCCCACACCTCCAGACTGACAAACAGTTTCTTCCCCTGGGCCATCCGGACTGCAAACAGTCAGAGGTCCCACCCCCCTTCCTCTGAATGCTCACATGCACAGAATTAAGGACCTTTTTAATTATCACAGTAACACGCCTGTCTTTACACTCCGCACTTTCATGTATATTGACCCACCCGTGAAACCACTACTATGTATATTTTCCATAATCCTTTGGCCATTTTACTCAGTTGTGTGTTCTGCACTCCACACTCTTGTGTACATAGTTCCATCTGTGAAGCCACTACTGTAGCTGTGTATATTTCAATAATCCTGGGCTATTTTTATTTCAGTCGTGTGTTTAATCGTGTGTTCTGTAATTGTGTTTTATCTAATTCTTCTCACTTTATCGTGCAGTAGCCTGGTGGAGCACCAACAATTTCATTGTACTGTACAACTGTACAATGATAATAAAGCCTATTCTATTCAAAAATCATTTTGTATTTACTCGGGTTATCCTCTGACTAACATAAAAATTTGTTTGATAATCTGAAACATTTAAGTGTGACAATTTTTTTTTTTTGTTTGTTTTGTTACTTATTTGTACCCGTAGGTAGACTTGGTTTGCAGTCTGGTGACAAGCCACCGGCTTATGCAAAAATAAATTAAATCAGGAAGGGGGCAAATACATTTTCACAGCACTGTACCTCCCATATATGCCTGATATTAACAGAGTGTCCTTGAAAAAGAGAGCTCACCTCTCAATGGACCTCCCCTGTATAAATAAAGGCTAAAAAAATGTAATAATAATAATAATTATATATATATATATATATATATATATATATATATATATATATATATAGACAGTATATATATATATATATATATATATATTATGGAAGGGGTGAAATTCGATAAGACCCCGTGGCCCAAGTTCCATCCTTCTACCAAACATCACTGAAATCAGCCAAGCAGTTTTTGCATAACCCTCCTAACAGTCAAAAACAAACTGACAGCCTCAAAAACATAACCACCTTGACACAGATAATAACATTTTTCACATTTTGACCAAACTGTAATGGGAAATCCCCCATCCCCCCCGATCCCCTCATGGATCGTGACCTTATCGTGGTGGGGGGGTTTGCGTGCCCCAGTGATCCCAGGAGCTATGTTGTCCGGGGCAATTTGCCTCTGATAGGGTCTCCCAAGACAAACTGGTCCTGGGTGAAGGGCCAGACTAAGAACGATCCAACAGACTCTCATGATAAATTGTATATCAAGGATTCAGTGTACCCCGCCCGGTATGGGGTTACCGGGGCCCCACCCTGGAGCCAGGCCTGGGGGAGGGGCTCGAAGGCTAGCGTCTGGTGGCCAGGTTTCCACCCATGGGACCCGGCCGGGCTCAGCCCGAAGGAGTTACATGGGTCCGCCCTCCAGTAGGTTCACCACCTGCAGGAGGGATCATGGAAGTCCGGTGCTATGTGGATTAGGTGGCAGTCAAAGGCGGAGACCTTGGCGGACTGATCCCAAGCTTTCTAAACTGGCTTTTGGTACGTGGAATGTCACCTCTCTGGTGGGGAAGGAGCCTGAGCTGGTGTACGAGATTGAGCGATACCGGCTAGATATAGTCGGCCTCACCTCAACACACAGCTCCGGTTCCGGAACCAGTCTCCTGGAGAGGGGCTGGAGCTTGGCCTTTTCTGGAGTTGCCCCGGGCGAGAGGCGACGAGCAGGGGTAGGTATTCTTGTATCGCCCCACCTTGCTGCCTCTATATTGGAGTTTTCCCCGGTGGACGAAAGGGTTGCTTCCCTGCGCCTTCGGGTTGGGAAACGGGTCCTGACCATCATTTGTGCCTATGCACCAAATGATGTTTCAGAGTACCCACCCTTTTTGGAGTCTGTGACTGGGGTGCTGGAGGGTGCTCCTCCTGGAGACTCCATTGTCCTACTGGGGGACTTCAATGCGCACGTGGGCAACGACAGTGAAACCTGGAGGGGGGTGATTGGGAGGAACGGCCTGCCCGATCTGAACCCGAGTGGTGTTCAGTTATTGGACTTCTGTGCTAACCACAGTCTGTCCATAACGAACACCATGTTCAAGCATAAGGGTGTCCATATGTGCACCTGGCACCAGGACACCCTAGGCCGCAGGTCGATGATCGATTTTGTTATCGTATCATCAGACCTGCGACCGTATGTCTTGGACACCCGAGTAAAGAGAGGTGCAGAGCTGTCAACTGATCACCACCTGGTGGTGAGTTGGATCCGATGGCAGGGGAGGAAGCCATTCAGACCTGGTAGACCCAAACGTATAGTGAGGGTGTGCTGGGAGCGTCTGGCTGAGGCCCCTGTCCGGGAGGTCTTCAACTCCCACCTCCGGAAGAACTTCAACCACATTCCGAGGGAGTCTGGAGACATGGAGTCTGAATGGGCCATGTTCTCCACCTCTGTTGTTGAAGCGGCGGCCCAGAGCTGCGGCCGCAAGGTGGTCGGTGCATCTCGTGGTGGCAACCCCCGAACCAAGTGGTGGACACCAGTGGTGAGGGGGGCCATTAAGCTGAAGAAGGAGTCCTATCAAGCTTGGTTGGCTTGTGGGACTCCCGAAGCAGCTGAGGTGTACCGGCAGGCCAAGCGGAGTGCAGCTCGGGTGGTTGCTGAAGCAAAAACCCGGGTATGGGAGGAGTTCGGTGAGGCCATGGAACAAGACTTTCGGTCGGCTTCAAAGAGATTCTGGCAAACTGTTCGGCGGCTCAGGAGGGGAAAGCAGCTCCCCGTCCACACTGTGTATGGTGCGGATGGGACACTGTTGACTTCAACTGGGGATATCGTCGGGCGGTGGAAGGAATACTTCGAGGATCTCCTCAATCCCGCTGATACGCCTTCCACAGAGGAAGCAGGGTTTGGGGACAAGGGGGATGACTCGCCTATCACAGGGGCTGAGGTCGCCAAGGTGGTTAAAAATCTCCTTGGTGGCCGGGCCCCGGGGGTGGACGAGATTCGCCCCGAATACCTCAAGGCCCTGGATGTTGTTGGGTTGTCATGGTTGACACGCCTCTGCAACATTGCGTGGAGGTCGGGGGCAGTGCCTTTGGCATGGCAAACCGGGGTGGTGGTTCCTCTCTTCAAAAAAGGGGACCGGAGGGTGTGCTCCAACTTTAGAGGGATCACACTCCTCAGCCTCCCTGGGAAGGTCTATGCCAAGGTACTGGAGAGGAGAGTCCGGCCGTTGGTCGAACCTCGGATTCAGGAGGAGCAATGTGGTTTTCGTCCTGGCCGTGGCACATCGGACCAGCTCTTTACCCTCTCGAGAATTCTTGAGGGTTCGTGGGAGTTTGCCCAACCAGTTTACATGTGTTTTGTGGACTTGGAGAAGGCATTTGACCGCGTCCCTCGTGGATTTTTGTGGGGGGTGCTTCGGGAGTATGGGGTATCGGGCTTGTTGTTACGAGCTATTCGGTCTCTGTACGACCGTTGTGAGAGTTTAGTTCGTATTGCCAACACTCGGTCGGAGTCATTCCCAGTGAGAGTTGGACTCCGCCAGGGCTGCCCTTTGTCACCGGTCCTGTTCATAATTTTTATGGACAGGATTTCTAGGCGCAGCCAGGGAATGGAGGGTGTCATGCTTGGTAACCACAGGATCTCATCTCTGTTGTTTGCAGATGATGTTGTCCTGTTGGCTTCATCCAGCAATGACCTACAGCTCTTGCTGGGACGGTTTGCCGCTGAGTGTGAAGCGGCTGGGATGAGAATCAGCACCTCCAAGTCCGAGTCCATGGTCCTCAGCCGGAAAAAGGTGGATTGTCCTCTCCGGGTTGGGGACAGGCTCCTGCCCCAAGTGGAGGAGTTTAAGTATCTTGGGGTCTTGTTCACGAGTGAGGGGAAAATGGAGCGAGAGATCGACAGACGGATTGGAGCAGCATCTGCAGTGATGCGGACATTGTACCGGTCTGTTGTGGTGAAGAGGGAGCTTAGTTCTAAGGCAAAGCTGTCGATTTACCAGTCAATCTACGTTCCTACTCTCACCTATGGTCACGAGCTTTGGGTAATGACCGAAAGAACGAGATCGCGGATACAAGCGGCTGAAATGAGCTTTCTCCGTAGGATTGCTGGACTCACCCTCAGAGATAGGGTGAGGAGCTCAGTCATCCGGGAGAGGCTCAGAGTGGAACCGCTGCTCCTCCACATTGAAAGGAGTCAGTTGAGGTGGTATGGGCATCTGATTAGGATGCCTCCTGGACGTCTCCCACTTGAGGTGTTTCAGGCACGTCCCACTGGGAGGAGACCCCGGGGCAGACCCAGGACTCGGTGGAGAGACTATGTCTCCCAGCTAGTCTGGGAACGCCTTGGTGTCCCCTCTGAAGAGCTGGAGCAGGTGGCTGGGGAGAGGGAGGTCTGGGCTTCTCTGCTTGGGCTGCTGCCTCCGCGACCCGGACCTCCGGAAAAGCGGTAGAAGATGGATGGATGGATGGATGTAATGGGAAATCTTTTGGCAACTAATGATTTTAAGCCATCTGTCCAACCTGGGGTCCTTTACCAAAACTTAACCTAGACACAAACTGTTATAAATTTTCTTCCACCTAGTGTTACAGGGGGCATCTTGAGCTTCATACCTATAAGTAGATGTCATATTCAGGCTACTAAAGCATGAACATTTGCATTATTCTGCTCGACTACCTGAACACCACTGGTTATCAGGGAACTGACCTCTCATCAGGGGAGTCCACATGGAAAGTTCTCTCGATGACGGTGGTCCACTGGAGGCATCGTATAATGAAAGTGTTTGGCTTCGGCCTCTCTGTTTTCATCAGCTGACATTCTGCAATAGATAGTTACAGGGAAAGGATGGTCTTTAAAGTCCAATCAAAACTTGACTCAATGAATTCAGAAGAAGTGGGAGGCTTTAACTCTGCCTGAATGAGAGTTAGATGAGGCAGGAGCTTTTTGACGTGTAGTTTGGTATTACCACCAGGAGCTGAACTATTTTCATAATACAAGTAAATCTTTCTGCTTATTTTTTTTTCTGTTTCTGATTTGTCATCGTTACAAGGAAAACACTTATATTTACACCATAATACACAGAATTAATCTAGTTTGTTAAAAAAATACAGCTTGCATTTTATTTTTTTAGTCTAAAAATGGGCAACCTCATCGACCAATAACTCGAACAAACCTGCTCTGATGTGCCAAGTAGTATTATGTGCTGCAGTGGAGACACATCTGGTGACTATCGGGAAAGACACAGTTCTTCGAAAATGGGCAGTACAGTAAGCCCATTATTACACAAATGCATAATATGGTACACAAACACAGAAATGTACACACACATAGCCAGATGGGACTGTAAGCTTGCTGAGGGAAAGAATGCATCTTCATTGTCCCTCGGCACTTTCTGTGGTTTTAGGGGACGAGAACTGATGTGGAGCAGCGCAACGATCCATCTTCTGTCCTCTCCCCACTTTTACTGCTTATACATACATCTCCCTAAATTTCACTCTTTGGTTTTTCCCTTCTCTTTTCTAATTTGCTGTCTTTCTCGGTGTGCCTTCCTTCCCTATGTCCTTTTTTCCCCTTTTCCTCTTACCTTCAATTCTCACCTACCCCACCTTCCAATTACTTACAGTTTAAGTGTGGCACAGCACAGCACGGCACACCTCTGCCTAAATATAAACAGGAAGGTGAATGACAACACCCAGGTCATACACAAATCAGTGTTTTAATGTAAAGTCACACACAATCTCTTGCACACACACGGAAGTTACTGCATGACTTGCGAATGTAGCCTGCTGTGCTGCCAGAAAACAATTGCATGTACAACTGGTGCCAAAAAACACTCACGCCCACACACTGAGAAACACACACACATTAAAGTGAAGTTTGAATGTTAGTTGAAACTGGGTTGTTTGCCACAGCAGGCAATTGTGAAATCTGTGTAACAGTTTAGTCGGTGTGTGAAAGAAAGAAAGAAAGAGAGAGTGTGTGCATGTGTGTGAGTGAGTGTGTAAGAACGACAGGCTTGTATGTATGAGTCCCTCTGCAGGGAACAGGCCTGTACCATCTCTATTCCATCTGACCACTTCTGTTGTTCACGCACACATAACCACACACACGTACCTACACACAAATAAACAAACACACAAGCATGCACACACACACCACCTGGCCTCCCAGCTTTGGGCAACAGATGTGGCAATGCCAGTGATGTGCCAACCAGCCAGGGCCGGATGTATGGCCTGGCTTGTCCTCCCCCCAAAACTCTTTTCCCTCTCCCCTTTTTCCTCATTCTCGAGACCTGTCTTCGTCTCCTCCTCCCTGTCTGTTCACCACCGATGGTCTCTCTCTCCCATCTCTGCCAGACCTCATCTACAACACCTCTGATCCCACCACTCTAATCATCCTTCCATCTCCCTCCTTCCTCTCTCCTCCCCTTGTCCTAAATTTTCTCTTCCTCTGGCCCCTCTGATCAGTTACCATTACTCATTCTGCGTACCTGTCCGCCCTACCCGACTCCTATCTGTCCTTCTCCTTCCTCATCCTTTGACATACCATTCTTTATCATTTTCTGTGGGTACCAGCTTGTATTTTACCATTCATCATATTTTCTGTTTTGGCCCTATTGCTTGTTCATCTTATAACTATTCCTCACTGTGCAGGTAACTCACATGACTGCCTTTCAGCTGTTATGTGGTATACAGTATAACAGACTAACCTATTCATTTTAACATGCTGGCCTTTTCAAATCTAAGATCTGATATACAGTATGCAAATAAACATATCAGCACCAGCATTAATTACTGTCCAGAAAGGGAACACCATCTTATTATCACGTTTGATTATAAAAATGAGTAAACAACTACATAGCATGTACCTCTCAGTCAGGTGCTATGCAGTTAATTGTATTCCATTTGTTTTAGCAGGGATGCATCAGTTGTGAAATTTCAGGGCAACACAGATACCAGTTTGTCCAGTGGTCAATACTAACTGTTTTTTTTGTTTGTTTTTGTTTTTGTTATGCACTATAAATAAAAAAATAATAATTTTCCCGGATGTTTTCTTAATTTGCAGCTGTAGACTACTGTTAATCAATTAATGCCACACCACTGACACATACAAGAAATCTTAACTGTTGCCATCAGTGAATCTTACCTTATTTGTTGGCAGGCCTAGTATGTAAGTGAATAATGTTAATATCTGACTAAAACAATGTTGATACAATAAACTGGAGCATCTCTACTAGCTATTATTATTTATTATGAAAAAAAAGATACACTGGTTATATTTTCAAAACATCATTTACATCTGTTTTGTATCAGCTTGACTAAGAAAATTCTTTCTTAACTCAATCACAGTTCTGAAAAGCTTTAACTTATGAAACATAAAGAAACCACAAAATGTAGCAGCATTGATTATTTCAATATCAGTAAAATACTTTGTCATGCAACTTTTTCTCACTCTGCCCTGAATTATTTGGACGTATGTTATGTGGGGAAAAAAAAAAACTCATGTACTTCTACATTCACCTCAACTTTATCTGATATCTATGACTCATTTTCTATAAGTAGAATCATATCCCTACTTTAATGTTCTTCACATACAGCTCTGAAAAAAAGCAAAATCTTTCCTAAATTAGCATTTCTATATGTATGGCAAGCCATTCAGTTTGTGTATCTATCTATAAATGCAGCATGTGTGTGTGTGTGTGTGTCTGTCTGTCTGTCTGTTCCTCACATATCTCTCAAACTGTTCATCAGACTGACCTCAGATTTTATAAGTGCTTTGCTGAGGTTACGAGGGTGTGCATCCCCGAGTGTGGAGTTGTTCAGTCAAAATATGTAATTTTTTTCATTAAAGGTTTAGTTATCGCTCTCTCCTCATGCTCTGGCTTCTAGAAGTGGGGGCGGGGTTTTGGATTGACTTCGTACTGATTGAATAATACACAGCATCACGGCATCCGTAAGCAGAGTGCTCCATGAGCAAAACAAGGAAGCGAAAAGTGACAAATTTGACTAGAGAAAGATAATACTGAAGATTTAATGCTTAAAAAATTACACCATAAAGTTGCCATGATTGTCTAAAGGATAATTCTCTGAAGGGGGGGGGGGGCACAGGGCCACAAAGCACAGTGGTGGCACATAGATGAAGCAGCAGCCTAGACTCCCGTTAACCAGGCAGGCTGGGCTTGGTTCCCTGTGAAGGATGTGATCTGCCAGTTCAGCTGCTGCTTCTCCAACACCGCTGTCAGACTGGGTGGACCACAATCCTTCATGGGGAGGCACGCCCTGCCTGCCCGGTCAGTGGTAGACAGGTGTCCAGACTGCCATTTCACCCATGTGGTACCACTGTCCTTTGCAGGACCGCGAGTCCCCCCTCCTGCGCGAGTATCTAAAAATTAAGCCATGATTGTGGAGCGGAATGGCCAGATCAACTGCACATCATATGCGGACACATATGCACACTTTGACTAAATGACAACAGTGACCAAACAGGAGACAAAAATGCCCAAATAATGAAATAAATCACTTTTATTTAAATATTTACAGACAAATGTGCAACACTGGTGCAACAGTTGCAGCCAAACGGGTCATTCTGCTTTGTATAATAATGTTGGGTGTTTTGTACTTATAATATTGCTAAACTAGAAAAGCACACAGAGAGCGCATACCTCTGCCAAGGCTCCTTCAGTCTGTCATGGATCACCTCCAAAATGTAATGGGTTTGCGTGTAGGCCTAGAGCCACTTGTGGTGAAAATTGCATCAAAGTCTGTCTATTACTTTTGGAGTATTGTGGGTGACACACTGTGAGAAGAGCCTTGGCTGAGGTATGCATTCCCAGATCATCACCAAAATGTAATGGGCTCCTGTGTAGGCCAAGAACCACCTGTGGTGAAAATTTCATCCAAATCCATCCAGCAGTTTTTGTGTAATCCTGCTGCACAAATACAAAAAAGCCCTTGGTGGATGTATGCACTCTTAGAGCATCACCAAAACCTAATCATCTGTTCCCCGTGCCATTACACACCTTTCCTGAAAATTTTGTCAAAATCCGTTCATAACTTTTTGAGTTATGTTGGTAACAGACAGACAGAAACGCCGGTAAAAACATTACCTCCTTGGCGGAGGTAAATATAAAAGGATGAACTAGAATGGGTCTCAAATATTTGTAAGTGTGTCCTGTTACAGTACTGCACGAGTTTGTTGATGATACTCTATAAACTACACGTATAAACTAAAACGATTATAATGGTGACTGAGCAACTCCCATTCCCCAAAGTGCAAGATACAACACTAATGAATATAAGTCATAAAAGATCAAACAAATAAGTGATCTGACAAACAAACCAGGGTTCTTAAACAGTCGCTAATATTGGATGTCCCTTTCATTTTTCAATAATTCTGTAATTGATATTCACACAATCAAATAAATCTTAGTGCCATTCAGTCCCTTTCATATTTGTCAAAGTCTAACATGTGTGAGTGCCTACACATAGGCTACACCTCTGTATTCCACTTTCCAACACAGCCTACATTTGGGCCTGTAACGCCTAATTGGCCTACCCGTTTCAGAGAGGAATACTTGCCTTCTATGGGCATGCACTAGTCTGCTGAATTCCAACACAAGGACACCTCAATCTACTTAAGGAGGTACTGACTAGGTGATCATCTAAACATGGTCAGAAGCATGGAAGCTGTGAATAAACATCAGTTATTCTACAAATACAGATTTCTAAGTTTTTCCTAAGTTAAAACTTAAGTATTGTAGTTTTTAAGATTGGTCATGAACTTGTTTTCCTTTCATTATTTGATCTAAAAGCACATCAAAAAGCAACATCTTTTTTGTTGTTTTGGATTTTCTGTAAATAAATGCTCGAAATGATGATATTTTGACTTGCAATTTGGGTGAGCCGTTTTCAGTAGGTTACAGAATAAAACAAAATTGTCAATTTTACTCAAACACATACATAAAAACAGTAAAACCAGATAAGGTGATAATTTTGCCACGGTCTCTTTGGTCCCTTAATTTTTTCCAGAGCTGTATGTACAGTGTTTATTACTATTAAATAAACCAATTTTGAGTGCCTAAATGGTAAATGTGTTATATTCTTGTGCATTGTGACTTAACACTAAGTCAGTTTTGTCTTGATTGAGTTTAGAGGACACAGTTTTAGGATGACAGTTTCATTTCTAAGCTAAAACCATTAAAATGCAGCCCCAAAGTTTTACAGTCAACCTGTATTTACTGTGTGAACAATGAGAGGTGGTGGAAGTACAAGAGAATGAGAGACACTAAAATTAATCTTGTTAAGTCATTAGCTGGTTAATTACACATGTCGGTGATGTTGCGGAGCTTGTTAACCAGGTGCAGACAGATGATATACTGATAAATGGTTAATTAGGGGCCTCTGTGAATTACGAGCACTGTGAAGACTGATGACTGACAATGAATGACTGCATGGTGCACCTTTTCACTGCAGCTGTATGCAGTGAAATCACAGTATCCCTTTAAATGGCAGGGGTGATGTGCAGCGGCATTTAATCTATAAATCTAATTTGTTAGATGGAAACACTGGAGAGCAGACAATTAACACTGAAAAAATAATTCTCTAAAGTAAAACGTTGCAGCAAGCGTTACATTATCATCATTATAAGTACTAATAATGAGCTGATAAATAGGTGGGAAGGACATGGGAAAGACTGTCAAGACAAAATGCAAGCTAATGAAAAAAATCACAATTTTATCCACTATATTTTGATGCTCTGTATATGTTAAGGTTGCTTTCTATTCCCCCAAAACACAAAAATCAGTACTGAAACTCTGTATCAGATTGGAAACTCATTTATAAAAGTATTGTTACCAAGACTACTTGTTTTGGAGGATTTTATTTTTCACCAACTCTGACCACCAGAAAATTCTGCAGGTTTTTTTGTTTGTTTTATTTTGTTGATAAAGCAGTTATTGATTTTTTGCAGATTTTTTTGTCAGTAATTAAATTGTGTTGTCCTTGATGTTGTTTGCATGCTAACAAAAATTTTTAAAAAATACGCCTGATAATCATAATTTTTTCCTTCCATATTACCAAAATTAGTATTAGTATATCAGATATTTTATTGAGTTTTACATTGTATTTCTGTGACAAGCATAATATATGCACAGTGTAAATGAAGATGCACATTTTGAAATATGCATGGTAGATAACATACTTGCTACAGAGAAGTTATTTAAGGGGTAGGGCAGGTCTGCGTCCTGAGGTTTTTCTTTGTAGCCGATGAAAGAGCCGTCTGTCTTCAGCAGAAAATAACGTGGTCGCCAGTTCTTTATGTATTCACCTAAAGAAAAAGATAAATAGAAACAGAGCAGAATATCATCAGTGAAACATGCTCATAAGACACAAAAAACAAGTGAATTAGGATAATGAAAGGAATCAGGATGATGATGTAATAGCACACACAAGGATTACGATTATCATAATGCTATATAGAAAGTAGCATTAACACCAATAATTATAATAAGACTTTTTTAAATACAGATTTTATTCCCTAGAGTAGAGAGCCTGTCCGTGCAACACTCATCTGTCATAGACACACTGCAGTTTTTACACAAACAGACACACAGCATATCTCTGTGGCTTCCATGACGCCTGCCAGATTCAGATCGGATTATCATGTAAAAAATGACAAAACATGTTTACCCTTACAAAACTCAAACTATCCATGCCAGAAACATCATCTGGCTGATACATGGGCAGGTGTTGAGGTGGTGACCTCTCCACGCAACACACACACACACAGAAACACAAAGAGAGACATAATGTGCACACAAATATGCACTGATCCCCAGAAAAGAAGAGTCAGGATGGAATAATGTGCAATAAGATTCCAAACAAAAAATAAAACTTCTTAGTCAGCAGTGAAAAATAAATAAAAACATCTGGTGAACAGCTGGTGGTGAGTTTCACCCAACTGGCTGGCACAGACTGACCCTACGATGGCACCACAGCTTTAATCGGGTGACCCGCTGCAGGATTACACGGGTGTCAAGCCTTTCCACACCAGAGAGGCGGATAACGCTTACAGGAAACAGCATGGATACACACATGGATTAAAGTGTACACGTGGGCAGATTCAATGAGGATAAACAAGTACAATTACAATTACGGAGCAATCAGCAACACTGAAAAAAGTAAATAAAAAACAGTAAAAAAAAAATGTTGAGAACTTTTCATCCTCTTTAAATCAACCAGCTGTTCCGTGACATTTGTACACACGTTGTGAAGACAAGCTAATAAACGGAGATGCCTGCGTCCGTTGCCTGCATAGAAACATTCGTAACTGACACAAACACAAAGCTCAGTAACAGTTTTGATCACCTTGTTTAAGCTAATTTGCTCGGAGAGGAGAACAGTCGGAGCATGTAAGTGTGTGTGTTCTATTTGTGACATCCATTTAAAGCAGAAATGACAGCAGGCCGTGCTCGTTAACACATCGCAGAAAAACACCTGCTCCGCCGAAGGAACCATGCGACTGCGGGCCCTGCCGGTACCTCTGGGTGCTGTTGGTGGTAAAGGTGTGTGTGTGTGTGTGTGTGTGTGTGTGTGTGTGTGTGTCGGAGCGGTTGCAGCTGATCTGAACCACCACACTGGGACGGAGAGAAGCGCAGACAGACAGACAGAAAGACATATTAAAAGCTGGTGGGTACCAGTGCGTCATCAGGGCTACCGAATCACACCTCTCCTCTCTCACTCTCTATTTTTCTCTTTTTCACAAATCCACCCACTCTCTCCTCCTTTCCCATTTCCTTCTCCTGTTCTTTCAGAAACAAAGCATATTCTTTGGATCACTTGCTACTGATAAACAGAGTGTTGTGAGAAGGGCTGAATGGGAGGGGTGGAGAGACATAAGGAAGCTGAAAAAAAAAAACCCAGCAGAGCTAAAAAAAAAAAAAAAAAATGATGGAGAGAAACGAGATTGTAAGTAAGCAGATGGAGAAAATCTTACTGATTATGACCAGTGGATAATCAGGCAATGAAAGAAAAATATTAAATATATAATACAGTTCACAGCTATCAGTTCATGATTTTTGTGCTTTTTTGAGTTTTTGCTGCCCTGAAGGAGGAATGAATGCTTCTTTCATTATTACTCTGTCAATTAATTTTTAAGAACTCTCTCAATATTGCATGTGTCTAATACATATTTATGTTTTTAAACAAAGAAAACATTTTTTAAAATATGCACATTTCTTATCACAAGTTACTGATAAAATTAATACTCGAGATAAAAATGTTGATTGTGTAAAGGGGCTCTATAAGGCACCAGAGTGGTGGTCCTGTGATAGTGCTGCCATCACATAGCTGAAAGGTCATGGATTCACGGCTGATCAGGTCATGCCAGAGACCATATTAAAAAAAAAAAAAAAAAGTACTTTCTGCTTTCTAGCTCGGCACAGAGTATAAATATGGGGAAAAGAGCCTAATGCACAAAGCTACCTCCATGCAGCCCCAGTTCACAGAAACAGAGACAGTCACTACACATGGAGATAATCTTTAAAAAAAATGATTAGACAAGTCAGATGTAACCTTAAATAAAAAGTTCAAGGCTCCCATACACACTGAACAATATTTCACCTCCAGGGCTGTTTCTGTGGCTAGGCTTACCATCAGACAAAATGCATGTAAATATATATTAGCATCTTTGAAAGCTTATAAAAATTGACAGAGGTTATTTTCCTTTCCAGCTGAGAGAAACTGATCAACTTCAAACTGGGTTGGAGAGAAAGATAGATTGATTGTCAAGATGGATGAAGATAAAGAGAAAGTTAAACTGATAAAACTATTATAAACTGGCAGTCATGACTGGCCTGCCGGTCCAAGACCAGTCATTTCTATGAGTCAGTTTCTATGAGGTGTCCAACCAATGGAAGCCTGTGGTTGGCCACTTCATCCCTCAGCTGTCCAGTACAACTGAAAACATTTAAGCGATCCTTCTGGCCAGGCCCAGACAGCGCATGTGTCTGTGTGTGTGAGCGTGTATATCCGTGTGTACTCGTCCACTGGGGGGCGGGGGAGGGGGCAGCCAGGGGTGGCACAGACGGAGAGAGGAGATGGACAGTTGTCCGCACACGCTGTTCCAAGCAAACACAGGCACGCGCATGCACATACACGCACACACAGACTAAAACAATTCTGCTCAGACCGTTCCAATTCTCTGTATGATCCAATGGTGTTCTGTCAAGCTATCCCGTCTTGGCCCTGCCTGTAATGAGTCCAGCTAGCTCTCCCACTCTGGACAGCTTGTCTGGGGAGCCACATGTCTCTAGTTTGGACTGCTGGAGAAAACAGAACAGCCGGTCTCCTTCCCACACCATCTCTCTCGGACTCCTCACTTCAGTTTCATTTAGTTTTCTGCACAACTTTACTTTTCCCTTAAGGCCAATTAGTAAATACTACACTACACAGTGCTTAAGACAACAGGAATTTCTTGTTTCTTGTTAGAACGGCAGGATATGAGTAAAACAGGAGAACGTGGGTGATCTGAAGGATCTAAGGAACAGAGGATGTTTAGGAAAATAAGATAAGCCATTTGTATTCAAATTGGTTTAAGACTGAGACAAATAAAGACTTGAGCGGCAGTTCTAAAGAGCTCTCTTATCCAACCAAAATGGAATCGCAAGTAGTCACATATTCACACTTTTCTGTTTGTTTGCAGTCTTTGAACTAAAAAAAAAAAAACAACAACCTCTTAGCACCAATTTAAAATGACCCCAAGTGTGTGTATGCGCGCACACACACACACACACACACACATACATTTTAAGTAAATTAAAAACAAAACTAGACTCTCTAGAAGTAATTTTGGAATTTCTAGAGGAGATGAATTTTGCTGGCACATCCTTGACTTGCAGCTTGTGGATTTAGCAGTAAGAGGCAGAGATGAATCAGCTGTGACTGTGACCGTTCCAAGCTTTCTGATTGGACAATTAAAAACAATGCACTCGCTAACTGTCACTCAATTAGAAGACTGATTATCTATTCATCTCAGGACAGAAGGGGAAAGGGGAGAGAATGCTGGAGTGAAATACGGAGAGGATAAATAGGAGACAGGTATAAATGGTGAGGCTGAACTTCTGCCAGCTGAACAGAAATGAGACACACAAACTTGCACAAACTTCACAGTCTCTCCCCATTTCTCCATTTCACACTTGCTCCTTCAGGACATAAGCACACCTCTGCTTTCCTGGTTTACCACATTATAGCCGAGAACACAACAGACGAGAAGCAGGAAAAAGCCTTGATGACTATTAAATAAATAACTCCATAACTATGTGAGCTCACCAGCCATTTGTTAATCAACCCAAACAGGGATTTAATTTAATGCTTTGGCCGAGGCTAGAGCTGATATGCAGATGGTGCAGAGACGGGGCTGTGTGACTGGCACTCTGGGAGCTGGAGAGGTGGTGGGTGGTGGTGGTGTATAGAGGTAGGGAGAGGCGGGGAAACGGGTGGAGGGAAATTTCTGCCACGTTCCAGCACACACACAGCAGCTTACCAGCAGAGAGAGGAATGCAACGTCTGGCCGCAAAACAACATGCGCACATACATATAAATAAACATTCTGTGCTCTGAGCAGGAAAATGAAAGGATAAATAACTAGCTTACAGAAGAGATTGAGTAGGTGGCTCTTTCCCCATTATTTTACTGAACAAAATATGACTCAATTAACTAAAATGTAATTAACAAATTAATCAGCAGTAACCTTCAAACAGCATTAAAGTATGAGAAGGCAAATATAAATTTAATCAATGAGAGTTTTGTAGGTGGTTTAATTACATGTATTGCAGTGCATCACAACAGGGAACACCAATAATACCAGAATGCATCTAAACTTATGAGAGGAATTAGCTGCCATTATTGACCAGCTGATCTTCTTTTAGAAAAGGTCAATACACCTCCAGACACAACAGTGTGGGAAGAGTTTCCAGTAATACTTGTCTTAAGGCATTAATAGAAACAATGGAGTAGGAAGAGGAACAGAGAGCAGCTAAACATCAGACAGGTGATGGAAAGTGTGAAGGTCATGAGGGAAAGGAGGGAGAAAGTGTGCTGTAACAGAGCAAAGAGGCAGGACACTGGGGGTTCAGAAAGTGGGGGGATATGTGCCAAAATACGGTTGATGAAAACATCTGTCCTGGGGTCTGTCCATGAGCATTAGCAGAAAGCAAGAATATATGTTGCATATAGCTGGACATGACATTTGCTAAAACAATGTTGAGAAAAAAATAAAACATATCAGAACTCAGACTCAGAAAAGATTTATTGCCAAGTACATTAACAGATTCTGATAACATACGAGGGATTTGACTTGACACAGAAAATGAACCTGCATTTCCGGTGACGTGGCGGCATCTGAAACGCGCCTGCCAACAGAAGGGTACAGGTGGCATAAGAATAATACAATAGGAAGGAGCAAAAAAATCATTGATTTCAGAATAGTGGTCACATATGATCAATATTATGATTACAACTCTAACAGTTGTGTTATGTATTTACCAGGATAGGCTGCGTGCATGACCCCGACCCCAGAAATTCTAACTCCAGTCTGTTCAGACATCTTAAGGCAAATCCAGGCTCTTCAGAGTCAATCCACTTAATGTGCATTAGTGTCATTGCCATATCGGGCTGGACTGGTGTTAGTGTGTGTGTTTTTAAATACAGTCACCATCACTGATGCAGTAAAATTGGTGCTGCATGATTCTTGAAAAACATTTTTGCCACTTGGATAACAAGACAAGAACATTGGGTGCGGGGGATTTAAAGATTCAAAGAATTATATTCACTTTAAAGCTGAGGCTCCTGTTGGGTTTAAAGGTTTAGTGTAGGAAAAATTGTGCAAGTATATGGCTCAGCCTGTGGGCCTAATGACTTGGAGGCTAGAGCATCAAGAAGATAGGAAAAATATAGTGGAGGGAAAGAAGAATGAGCAAGTGACAAACAAAAGACAATGAAATCAGAGAAAGGAAAAGACCTCAGTGTATGTGGTTCAAGCTCCAGCAGGGATAAGAGAGCTGGGACAGGGCAGGTCAGCCACAGGGTGACCAGATTGAGTGGAAACCCTTGGGAGTATGGCCATCCCTGGGGCACCCAGCAGCTGCACACAGCCAGAGTCGCCTGGTGAGCTATGGTGGATGCACATAGGCACACACAGACAAAGCCCATGCATGCTACCCTGGTGCCCTGCTGCTCTCCAGTCTGGCTCAGAAAAGTGGTTGATTTGATATGCACAGAAACTAGAAACATTTATCATTAAACTGAGAATTAAATCATGTCTTATTGAAAAAAGTCATTTTTTCACTACTTATTTAGCACAAAATATATATTGTTCTTCAAAGATATACTTTTTATATTTAATATCCATGCAGTGCATTTTTAATTTTTTTCCCTCCCTGCACTCCTTTTATGCAGTACCACAATAATCCAGTAGATGGTGGTGGCTCCCTGGAGCATGGCGGCTGCTGCTGTGTCGCTGAGAGCCAGAGAGTGACTGACAGACCCACAACAACCAGGGCACCTCTCAGTTTAACCCCTCATCTCACATCACTGTTGTTTGTGTCTATATAAGTATATAAAATGGTCCTGTGTAAAATAAAAATCCCGGCTTCCATCAGTTTAAAAATACATATTTGTGCCTGCTTGTTTGAGAGTGTTTATACAGAAGACTATTCATATGTACTGTAGTGATGGAGAAGAGGCAGGGTCTGTTACTTCCAAAAGCACCACAGGATTACTGCATCTGAGCTAGTGGGATGATGCTCCTCCACCTGTGGCAAACATGAATGAGGCTTTGGCCACCAAATTACTACTTCCCATTTATTCCAGCACCTACTCACACAGCCACAGTGGCTGAAGGTCGCTTATCAATGGAAACATAACGCATCATCCCTTTCTAAACTGAGTAATTCCAATCAAGCACAAATGCTCACACAGCCATTCAAAAGAATTAAAACACCACATCAGGACAAAAACAACAACAACAAAAACTAAAGAGTCATACGTTATGTTCATACTGTTAGTAAAATATAAGTACTGATTAATAAATCAAATTAATAAATACTTCTTAACCACAACAAAAGAGCTTTTTGAAGCGATAAAGTTCATGCCATTTAATTCTGGAACTGCTGCATCTAATAAAGGCTCATCTTATCTTATCAATGTTAAAATTCAGGTCAAAACATGCATTTGAGCTACACGATACTGAACAGTGAATACTTCTGAAGCACTTTCAAAGCAGTAACATTAATGAGAATAGCCTTGTGAAAACAGAACAATATCCCACAATACTGATCAATTTTCAAAAGTCTAAGGAGTTTTACACCAAAAGATATCAAAATATGATGACGGCTTCTTTTTTCTGCTTGCTGGCTTTCTGAGCTGAGGATGACCTCTTGTACTTCACATAAGGCAGGGTTCAGTGTAAATAATTAAATACACCACAGAGTTTTGATTGAAGTTTTACAAAAATGAAAGAACATTGGTCAGCAAGCTCACATACCCCACACATTCCATATCAATGGCCCCTAATGAGAACTCTGATCAAAATAAAATGGACTGGAAAAAATAAGTACCCCTCCCCAAAAGTTGAACCCCTCATTTGAGTCAAAGTGTCTGTGTGAATAGGAAGTCAATCCAATTAGAAATGCAGAAGCCAAAGTGGCAACAGCATAAAATTGACTGGAAAAAGCACAGGCTCCACTGCCCCCTCCCCCTCAAAAAAAATGGAACCCCCATTAGATTTATCTCAAAATTAAACTTGTCCAAGGTATTTATGAGTTCAAGCTTCTGTATTAATTTGAAGTTAATCCGATCAGAAATGTAAAACCTACACTGGCGACAACAGAAAATGTCAGACGGACGAGTCAAAAACCTTATACCCTCTGCAACCGTTCGTCAGACTGACCAAAGATTTTATATGTGCTTTGCTGAGGTTACGAGAGTGTGCATCCCTGAGTATGGAGTCACTCTATCAAAATATGTAATTTCTATCAATAAAAGTTTAGCCACTGCTCTGTCACCACTCTGTCTCTTCATGCCCTGGCTTCAGGAAGTGTGGGCGGGGATTCTGATCGACTCTGTGCTGATTAGATAATACACGGCATCACGGCCACGCTGATTGGATAATACGCGGCATCACGACCATGCTGATTGGATAATATGTGGCATCACGACCTGTCAGTCACCACAGTGTTCACTGGACAAAACAAGGAAGTGAAAAATGACAAATTTGACTAGAAAAAGATAATACTGAAGATTTAATGCTTAAAAAATTATACCATAAAGTTGCCATGATTGCATAGGTCTAAAAGGATAATTCGCCATATGTGGAGAGGACGAGGCACGCGAGAAGACTGGGCGGAGCGTCAGCGGGGACCGGGTCTGACAAAGTACACCGGCGTATCAACACAGAACATGCCGGGAGAAGCAGCGGCCTGACTGGGCAGACCACGGACCTTCGCAGGGAAGCATGCCCAGCCTGCCCAGTTAGTGGTAGATGGGAGTACCTGCTTCTGCTTCACCTGTGTGGTACCACTATACTTTGCAGGACCGCAAGTCCCCCCTCCCACACGAGTATCTAAAAATTAAAAACTTAATAATAATACCACCATGATTGTGGAGCGGAATGGCCAAAATGACTTAACGACCAAACGAAAGACACAAAAACGCCCAAATAATGAAATAAATCATTTTTAGTTAAGTATTTACTGACAAATGGGCAACAGTTGTAGTCAAATGGGTCCTTCTGCTGTGTATAATAATAGATAGATAGATGGACTTTATTGATGTTGGGTGTTTTGTAGTTAATTCAGTTGATTACAGTTTTAAAAAACCTTTAATAAAATATTGCTTAACTATAAACCGATGCACTACAATGGGTCTTGAATATTTGTAAACATGTCCTGTTATAGTACTGCATGAGTTTGATGATACACAGAAGAAATTCAATAGTACACTTAACTCCATCACTGAACAGTGACAAACTAAAATTATTATAACTGTGACTGAACAACTCCCATTCCCCAAAGTGCAAGATACACTATTATGAATATAACTGATAAAGGATCACACAAATGAGTGATCTGAAACAGTTGCTAATATTGGATGTCCCATTCATTTTCAATAATTAGGTATTCTGTACTTAATATTCACACAGTCAAATAAATCTTAGTGCCATTTAGTCCCTTTTATATTTGTCAAAGTCTAACGTGTGATTGCTGACATACAGCCTACACCTCTTTGTATTCCACTTTCAAACACAGCCTACATTCGGGCCTGTAAAGCCTGATTGAGATACCTATTTTCACACAAGAATACTTGCATTCTACAGGCAATGCACTAGTATCAACTAATTTTCTTTACATACAATTTTTTACTTATACTGCAAATGGGACATCACAGCAATATACTGTATTTCACAAAAGAAATAACAGGTCACTACCACTGGCTCAGCTGTGATATGCAACTCTGAAACAAGTTGCATAAGGAATAAGACAAGACAAGACAAGACAAGACAAGACAAGACAAGACAAGACAAGACAAGACAAGACAAGACAAGACAAGACAAGACAAGACAAGACAAGACAAGACAAGACAAGACAAGACAAGACAAGACAAGACAAGACAAGACAAGATAAGATAAGATAAGATAAGATAAGATAAGATAAGATAAGATAAGATAAGATAAGATAAGATAAGATAAGATAAGATAAGATAAGATAAGATAAGATAAGATAAGATAAGATAAGATAAGACAAGATAAGATAAGATAAGATAAGATAAGATAAGATAAGACAAGACAAGACAAGACAAGACAAGACAAGACAAGACAAGACAAGACAAGACAAGACAAGACAAGACAAGACAAGATAAGATAAGATAAGATAAGCCTTTATTAGTCCCACAACGGGGAAATTCCAGGATTGCAACAGCACAGGGATAGCAACACTCAGAGCAACAATCAGAAGGCAGAAAAAAAAACAAGCAAGCAAGAGCAGCTAATATACATATGTACATATTACTATAAAATATATACACACACACACACACAGTGCAGAGCATTGTAGCTGGATGGAATAAATATATGAATATATGAACACACAGTGCAGAGCACTGTAGCTAGATGGAATAAATATGTAAATATATAAACACCCACAGTACGGAGCATTGCAGCTAGGTGGAATAAATATGCAAGTATATAAACACACACAGTGCGGAGCAATGTAGCTAGATGGAATAATATGTAGATATATAAAAACACAGTGCGGAGCATTGTAGCTAGATGGAATAAATATATAGATATATAAATATAAACACACCCAGTGCTGAGCATTGTAGCTAGATGGAATAAATATGTAAATATATAAACACACACAGTGCAGAGCATTGTTGCTAGGTGGGATGAAACAGCATAACCGTCTATTTAGTTATCCTACATGGTATGATTATGTGCCCATACATATTCTCACCCTCCATAGCGACCGGTATGTTCCTAGTTGTATGCCGGAGAGGACCATTGTGTAAGTCTATTGCATCTTTTGCATTCAAAAAAACTATTAGTTTGTTACGTCTTTTTGCTATCTCTGCGAGCAGCCCTGCTTAGGTTGTACAGTCTGACAGCCGTTGGTAGGAAGGACCTACGAAACCTCTCGGTTGTGCACCTGGGATGATGTAGTCTGCTGCTAAATGAGCTCCTCAGTGCATCCAGTATGTCCTGCATAGGGTGGAACTCGGACTCCAGCAGAGATGACAGTTTAGCCACCGTCCTTCTCTCTCCTATCTCCTCCATCGGATCAAGGCGCTGCCCCAGGACAGAGCTAGCTTTCTTAATCAGTTTGTTCAGTCTCTTCCTATCGGCTGCAGTAATGCCACTGCCCCAGCAGACCACTCCAAAAGTGATGGCTGATGCCACCACCGTGTCATAGAATGACTTCAGCAGCGCCCCTTGTACACCAAAAGACCTGAGTCTCCTCAGCAGGAACAGCCTGCGCTGTCCCTTCTTGTAGAGTGCGTCAGTATTGTGTGACCAGTCTAGTTTATTGTTCAGATGAATACCCAGGTACTTATAGGATGTCACCATCTCGATGTCTGTTCCCTGTATATTTACTGGTGCTGTGAGGGGCTGCCCATGCCTGCGGCAGTCCACCACCAGCTCCTTAGTTTTCCTCGCGTTGATCTGGAGGCAGTTCCGATGGCACCAGTCCACAAAGTCCTGGATAAGCCCTCTGTACTCAGCTTCATCTCCGTTGGAGATGAGACCAACGATCGCAGAGTCATCAGAGAACTTCTGTAGATGGCAATGTGTTGTGTTGTGTGAGAAGTCCGCAGTATAAAGAGTGAACAGGAAGGGAGCCAGCACCGTTCCCTGGGGGGCCCCCGTGCTACTGATGATCGTGTCGGAAACACAGTCCCGGGTTCTCACAAACTGAGGCCGGTTCGTGAGGTAGTCCAGGATCCATGATGACAGGTGCTGGTCCACCCCTGCGCGCAGCAGCTTGTCCTTCAGGATCATCGGTTGGATGGTGTTGAAAGCACTGGAGAAGTCAAAGAACATGATCCTCACCATATTCCCGGGCTTCTCCAGGTGGGACAGAGAACGGTGAAGGAGGAAGATCACCGCATCCTCCACCCCAATGCCATGCTGGTAGGCGAACTGGAGTGGATCCATTGCTGGTTCCACCAGGGGGCGGAGATGAGCAAGGAGCAGTCTCTCCAGGGTCTTCATCAAGTGGGACGTCAAGGCCACCGGTCTGTAGCTGTTCAGGTCTTTGGGGTGGGAAGTTTTTGGTACAGGTACCACACAAGATGTTTTCCACAGCTGTGGTACCCTCCCCAGTTTCAGGCTCATGTTGAAGATATACGTCACAATCCCACACAGCTGGTCTGCACAGGACTTGAGGAGCTTTGCGCTGATGCCGTCTGGTCCCGACGCCTTCCTCGCCTTGATCTTCCTCAGCTCCGTCCTCACCTGGGTCTTGGTCAGGGTCAGGATGGGGGGCTGTGTGTTGGGAGTGGGGGGGGTGTCGGTGGAGTGGGGAGTGGGCAGCAGGACTTGATTTCTTAGAGGCAGCAGTGGCTGTTGTGCAGACAGGGGGGAGGGCGGTTGGTCAAATCTATTGAAAAACAGATTGAGGTTGTTCGCCCACTCCCTGCCCCCCGTGGCCTGGGGGGAGGTATTCTGGAGCCCCGAGATGGTTTTGAGGTTTCTCCAGACCCCGCTGATGTCGCTCTGTTGCAGCTTATCCTCCATCTTCTTCCTGAAGCTGTCCTTGCCTTCTCTGATCTTTCTCCTCAGCTCCCTCTGTACGGACTTCAGCATCTCCCTGTTCCCCGACCTGAATATCCTCTTCTTCTCTCTCAGAAGTGTTTTTATCTCAGGGTTGATCCAGGGTTTGTTGTTTGAGTGACGCCGTATGGTCTTGGTGGGAATGGATTTGTCCACACAGAAGCTGAGGTAGCCCGTGAAGGTGTGAATGAGGCCATCGATGTCCTCACCATGTGGATCGCAGAGCTGCTTCCAGGCAGTGGCTTCAAAACAGTCCTTTAGAGTGTCCATTGTCTCCTCAGACCATAACTCCACAGTGTGCATGGCCGGAGGTTGTCTGTGCACTAGGGGTTTGTACACCGGTCGGAGATGAACCAAGTTGTGATCCGATCTCCCAAGTGGGGGGAGTTGTGATAAGGTGTACGCCTCCTTAGTGTTTGCGTAGAACAAATCCAGTGTTTTATTGTCTCTAGTGTGGCATGTGACATACTGGGTGAAAGTGGGCAGAATGGGAGACAGTGAAACGTGGTTGAAATCGCCACGTTTAAGCCTTTATTAGTCTCACAATGGGGAAATTCCAGGATTGCAACAGCACAGGGACAGCAACACTCAGAGCAACAATCAGAAGGCAAGAAAAAAAACAAGAACAGCTAGTATACATATGTACATATTACTATAAATACATCTATATAGACACACAGTGCAGAGCATTATGGTTGGTGAATGTGCAGCAGAAAGTCTAAGCTCTCTCTCCCTCCGCGGGTGCGGCGGGCCAGCTGGATGTCTTTGGGCATGATGGTGACCCTCTTGGTGTGGACGGCACACAGGTTGGTGTCCACGAAGAGACCCACCAGGTAGGCCTCGCTGGCCTCCTGCAGAGCCATGACGGCGGAGCTCTGGAAGCGCAGGTCGGTCTTGAAGTCCTGAGCGATCTCCCTCACCAGGCGCTGGAAGGGCAGCCTACGGATGAGCAGCTCCGTGGATTTCAGGTAGCGACGGATCTCTCTCAGAGCCACGGTACCGGGCCTGTAACGGTGAGGCTTCTTCACTCCGCCAGTGGCCGGAGCGCTTTTTTTCGAGCAGCCTTGGTGGCTAGCTGCTTCCCGGGGGGCATTTTCCTCCAGTAGATTTACGGGCGGTCTGCTTGGTTCTTGCCATCGCTCTTTATTATTCTGTCTTATATTTCTTGCACGTCGCCTAAACTCCAGCCCGGCACCCGCGTCGTTTTCGCCACAGTTCCTCGGCATGTCGAGCTTCTCTGTTAGCACCGGGTGGCGGTGGCTCTTCCCCGCTGCAAACAGTGGCTCCGTCCGCCGACTCGGGAGACCCTTGGGGCGATCTGTGTGTCCGTGATATATATATATATAGAGTGAAAGGTGTAGAAAGAAGAAGGATGATATAGATATAGATGATAGCACATATGCCAATAATGATGTATCTGTAGTCAAAAAGACAATAATAATGAATGACCGATATGTACATATTGATTTGAAACTTATTTCTACACATTTATATGCTCATTTAACAATTAATCTGGAGAAATGACTGCATGAAATATAAATGCAATAGAGGCAGTCACAAAATTTTATTATCAATTCTTAAAATGTGAAGAAAGTGAAGCATGGCTTTAATTCATCTCTTAAACACATAGTATCCCATATGCTACATTTCAAAGCTTTTAAGTATAAATGGCAGTTGGAGAGCAGGAGGCTTACAGTATATTACATTATTACGAACCAGAATGGTAATACTCTTCATCAACCATATTAAGCACAGCTCTGATAGATGGTCTATTTCCACTATATACACATTCATCCAGCCATCCACCCCCACATAGACTACCAAAGTGCTGCATGCTACTGAAAACACAAAGACAGATCTGTGTGGATGTCTTCTAGTATGCCAAGAAGGTAAAAATACTATCTGAGCTAACCAGAACAAAAAGCTCTTGCATTTAAACATTGGATAACATTAGGAATGACATGCTGCCTGTGTTCAGGATGTAGTGAATCCAATGCGATTAGGAAAAGCACATACAGCCAGTGAGCAGGCTAATCAAATTGTATTGACTGCTTATATTGTCTCACTGTTCTTTTTTAAAACTACATTAAGCGCTGGCACAATTGATTTTAAATATTACTACCATTTACATTTAATTTTGTTAATTTCCAAAATTCTGTAGTGAAAATTTTCAATGACATTTAAATGAAATACATCATTCTCTGTGGAAACCAAATACCCTAATTTTAGTTGACTACAAATAACTATGTACTGTATTAAAAAAAAGCAAAACTATATTTATAAAATATTCTAACCAGTCTTTTTCACGTGGATTCTGTGCAAGATTCACTGAGAAAGGCATTTCTTTTAGGTTCCCCTTTTAAATCTAACATTCATATTCAAATTCCTAATCTGTGCCTTTGCCTCATTGGATAAAAAAACCTCCAATGAAAAGGGTGGAGTAACGCAGCTGGACCAATCAGTCACTGAGAATAGCCACCATCAGAAATAGAAGGGGGGGGGGGTCAGGAGACAGACACAGCTGTCCAACTACACAACAGACAGATAACAAGGGGTGTATGCATGTGCATGTGTGTGAAGGCGGTGGAGCCCAACCCTGTCCAGTTGAGCAGTGGTGAACAGGTGCAAAGCTTTGTGCACTGATGTATGTGTGGGTAAGTCACCATTATTCCAGAGTGGTTGGCTCTGTATTATTTATTCAGAAATGCTGGGCTGGGGCTGAGGGCGGCAGCTGGCGTTATGTGTGCATGTGTGTGTGTTTGCGGACAACACAAGAACCGCCTGATCATTTGTGATACTCCCCCATATTATTCCGGAGCAACAGAGAAGCACTGGCTTTAAACAAGGGCTATTTGAAATTTTATCGTTATCGCGATATCAACATGTGCAAAATGCATATTGCAAAGATGGCTTGAACAGTAAGAAAAGTACATTTTTCATGTGTTTATTAGGGCTGCAACGACTAGTTGACGGCAAAATTTGTTGACAATTAATTTAGTAGTCGACGCGTCATTACTGACATCCTGTGTATCCCACGGCATGCAATGCCACACTAAACAATGTTTCACCAGAGCCAACTGAAGTAGCTCAGAGTGAGACATCACGCTTTTCCCAGCTCTTCGGTGCACTGACAGCGCTAGTGACCGGGAACAGAGCAGGGGAAGCAGCACCATGATGGAGGCTGAAGCGGAGCTCACACGAAACAAACATTCCAAAGTTTGGGGTTTTCAGACCATAGTGTCATGGGTTCGAAACTTGGCCTGGGATATTAGGAGGTGCATGTCTACCTTGCCTGAGGGTGAAAGTGACTTGGGTACGTCCACCTTGACTGAGGGTCAAAACGGACTTCGTGATTTGTGATTCGTGATCCCAGGCTGAAGTAGGCAATTCTGGCCTTGGCCCAGAAAGTGGGTTGTAACATTTTTTGAAAAGGAAAATGTTTTATTTTTCACAATAAAAAGAAATGAGAGATTGGGTTTTTTTTGTGCAGTTCTTAATGACTAGTCGACTATTCGTTACAACAGTCGGCGACTAGCCATTACAATAGTCGGCGACTAGTAAACTAGTCTTTAAAATAGTCGGCGACGAGTCGACTATTGAAATAGTCGTTAGTTGCAGCCCTAGTGTTTATGCATTCACACTCTGCCCTTTTGGAGCAGCATCCCCAAAGCTTCAGAGTTATTGCACCCCAACAAAGTAGGTTAAAAACTCACAAATCTACATGAACAAAGTCACATATTTATTGAAAAAAGTAGCAAATTTTATATGAAAACAGCGGAACATTTATGTGGAAGTCACAAATTTATGAGGAAAATCCAGCAAATTTTATGTAAAAAGGTTGTGTATTTAAGTGAAAAAAATAATTTATAGCAAAGAATATGCAAATTTATACGAAAAAGCAACAAATTAAAATGAAAATAGTCAAATTTATATGCAAATGCTCGCAAATTTATGAGGGAAGAAAAGTTGCACAATGAAAAAAAATCAACTTTATTAGCAGAAATTACATGAAAAAGTCATTAAATTATGGGACAAAAGTAGCAACTTTCATGAGGAAAAAACTGCACATTTATGTGTGACAAAAATCACAAATTTATTAGAAAAATATTGCAAAACGTACACAAAAAAGTTACAAATTTATGAAGGAAAAAAATCAACACAAATTTATGTGGAAAAGTCAAATTTATAAGGAAAAGTATCAAATTTTATGTAAAAAAAAAAGTTTCACATTTATGCGAAAAAACAATGAGAAGCAGTTGTTTCAGATGTTGAATGTTATATCGTTATTGTGATATTTAACCACAATATTGCATATTAATATCATGCAGCCAACTTTAAACTTCATCTAGACACATTTACACGTAGTATGACCTTATCAAATAAATAAATCAACACACATGCACACACAACAAGGACACAATAGCCCAGTCCAGTAGGCAAGACTAAACAATCAAGTACTATTCCCCCGAGTATTGTCAAGAGCACTGCCCCCACTGCACTCTCCCCCCAGCATACACACCAGCCCTGCCGTACCTCATTGAAAGGTTCCATTCATGTGCTGCAGCATTGAAGGGCCAACAGTAAGTGCTCTCCACCTCACTAACTGCTGCTCTATACTCTCCCCTCTGTCCGGTCTTGGCTACTTACCTGTCTGTCTCCCCACCTGCTCCAGTGCCTGCCCATCTGCCCATCAGGGAGCACTCACACTGGAGCATTTGACTCATGCATTGTATTATTTTCTTTTGTTGAATTTTGAAAATTTGAAGCCAGAGTAAAACACGGCCTCAATCACCATTTTTCATCAGCTCTCTATAATCAAGTTACAAAGATTGGTATTTTAGCTGATGTCTCAAAAAGACACTTAGCTAAAGCTGTGTTCAATAAGTGGGCAAATTATAAACCCATGCAATTTCTGTTGACAAAATGTGGTTTACCGTACTTCGATTTAGGCAGCGCAACTTCATAAAACTACACTATATTTTGGACAAACAAGTCTCAGTGTGATTGTAATCAGTTGTTGCTTTCCTGTGTCACACTGAGGTGACACAGACAGCTCTATATGTCAGTTGATCTCAGACAAACACTTGAGCTGGTGTTTGTCTTGTTGTAACGTCTCTTTCTCAGAGGCTGCTTTTGACAACATGTCTACCTCAGCTGGTCGGCATCAGGTACTTGGAGACAGTTAAAACAATTACAGTATTATCTATGCTGTTCAAGACCAAATGTACACTCATAAAAATGCCATATACTGTGAAAATGTTCACTGCATATTCATCTAATATTGAAACTTTGTATTAGGGCTGTCTAAAATACCGGTTTGGGGGCGACAGATCTTCAGGAACAATACCAAATTATTATTTTTTTTTTTTTTGGTAGTTCCATGCTTTTGTTGGGTTCCAGCTTCCTGAATAGACTGATGCTGCACAGCTGCTCAGCAAAATTTACAACCTTTGTTGCTGAGTCAGATGAGACATCCACAAATATCTTTAAATATTTAAGTACAATTAAGAAATTTATAAAAGGAACTGCACTGTAACTCCATGGAAAATTTCCCATATTAAAATAATACAATTAACAAATAAGAAAACAACTGAATATACAAATATCAAATTTGAAAACCAAATAACAGTGTTAAAAATAATATGTGGATAACAGAATATTTGGATGCAGCTCTAATTTGCATTAAACCTCAGATCTACTACAAACACCAACTGGAACAAAAGCAGTCCTAGGCTACTACATTGCTCTGCCAGTGCTGACAAGGTATTTTTTTAAAATTCCTGTAAAGAGAATGTCATTCAGATTGACTCTATACATAAAATACATGCAATACAAAATACATTCATGCAAATCCATCCAAAATTTTTTTGCATCATTCTGCAAACAAAAACTGTCAAATAAACCAGATAGATCACATGACCTCCCAGGTGGAAGTGGGAAAAAAAAAAAAACACAACCGCAGCTTGTTAAAAAAAAAAAAAAATCCTTATTATTATGTGTAGCAGATAGCAGCAATGCTGACATTATTTTAACACTGCAAGAACATTCAGACAAGAGATTTAACTTTGGAACACCAAAAGTTTTACAGTGATATCTTCAGCATATAATCAATGCAACACAAATAAGGCAACAAGAGCACTCCACACGGTACATTACACACCCATCCATAGCCATTATCGATGGTGCATCACTAGCACAGCAACAACCAGAAAATCAACTACAAATTCCTGATAAAATACAGTGTAGGTAATAAAACTAATAACCATGTAAATGCAAAGACTTGTAGCAAAGCAAACAAACTACAATTCAAAGTGTAACAAATTTAGTAAAAATATCAGAAAATCATTTAACCTCCAAAAGTATGCACATCTTCAAGACATGTACCTACTAGAGATGTTAACGATTAATTGGCTTTCAGGACCTCTGCAAGCGAGCTTCAAGGTCCACCTGCTTCAATTTAACATAGCGGAGAAACTGACAAGAGCAAAGAAAAAGACTACACAAGCTAGGGCTGTGCAATATGACAATATATATCGGTGACGTGTTAAAAAACGTCTACCACTTCATATAAAACTGTATCATTTATATCGGGACATATATCCCGTTTCTACTTGTCACTGCCCCACCTCTCCCCCACAGTGTGCTCGGTGGGTTCTGGTGGTTAGCGCCACAGCAGCTAACAGCAAGCTAATGTTTTGCCACAACTTCTGTGGAGCCGCTACTTTTGTGCCACGGATGTGGGACTTTTACCCCACCATGCTGCATCAGAGAGGATAGTCTCTAATCTCGTTTTAATTGGAGGTAAGTAACGTTAACACCATCTTTCTCTAAATATAAAACAGCAAATGCTAAATGACGATGCTAACTTGTCGCTAATAGGAAACATTATAGTGTATCATATCATTGTTCTGGTTTAAATCACTGCAGAGCTTCTTAATTTTGTCTGAAAAATATTACTAAAGCTGCAAAAGTGTGTGACAGCAGCTGCATACACACTAAATAAATAAATAAATTAGAACGTGTTGAAGGAACAAACTGGCTCTTACTGTGACTTGATTTCTAATAATTTTTATTTAGTCAAGTAGCAATAATGAATAAAGTTGAAGTCATCTCAAATGCACATTATAAAAAGTTTTATAACAACACTGCAAAATTAAGAGGGGGAAAACGTGCATAAAATTAATTACAGATGAATTTGTACAGTGGTGTGATTTCTCATTTTTTGTATGTTTGTCACACTTAAATGTTTCAGATCAAACAAATTTAAATATTAGACAAAGATAACACAAGTAAACACAAAATGCAGTTTTTAAAGGAAGGTGTTTATTTTTAAGGGTAAAAAAAAATCCAAGCCAACATGGCCCTGTGTGAAAAAGTGATTTCTCCCCCCCCACCATTAAAACATAAATCAACTGTGGTTTATCACATCTTTGGAAAGCTGAGTTCAATTTTTCTAGTCACACCCAGGCCTGATTACTGCCACACCTGTTCTCAATCAAGAAATCACTTAAATAGGATCTGCCTGACAAAATGAAGTAGAGCAAAAGATCCTCAAAAGCTAGACATCATACTGCAATCCAGAGAAATTCAGGAACAAATGAGAAACAAAGTAATTGAGAGCTATCGGTCTGGAAAAGGTTATCAAGCCATTTCTAAAGCTTTTTTTGGGACTCCAGTGAACCACAGTGAGAGCCATTATCCACAAATGGTGAAAACATGGAACAGTCGTGAACCTTCCCAGGAGTGGCCGGCCAACCAAAATTACCCCAAGAGCGCAGCCACGACCCATCCAAGTGGTCACAAAAGACCCCACAACACCATCCAAAGAACTGCAGGCCTCACTTGCCTCAGTTAAGGTCAGTGTTCATGACTCCACCATAAGAAAGAGACTGGGCAAAAATGACGTGCATGGCAGAGTTCCAAGACAAAAAAACACTGCTGAGCAAAAAGAACATAAAGGCTTGTCTGAGTTTTGCCAGAAAACAGCTTGATGATCCCCAAGACTTTTGGGAAAACACTCTGTGGACTGATAAGATAAAAGTTGAACTTTTTGGAAGGTGTGTGTCCCATTACATCCGGCGTAAAAGTAACAGCATTTCAGAAAAGGAACATCATACCAACAGTAAAATATGGTGGTGGTAGTGTGATGGTGTGGGGCTGTTTTGCTGCTTCAGGACCTGGAAGACTTACTGTGGTAAATGGAACCATGAGTTCTGCTGTCTACCAAAAAATCCTGAAGGAGAATGTCCGGCCATCTGTTCGTGCCCTCAAGCTGAAGCGCACTTGGGTTCTTCAGCAGGACAATGATCCAAAACACGCCAGCAAGTCCACCTCTGAATGGCTTAAGAAAAACAAAATGAAGACTTTGGAGTGGCCTAGTCAAAGTCCTGAATCCAATTAAGATGCTGTGGCATGACCTTAAAAAGGCGGTTCATGCTCGAAAACCCTCCAATGTGGCTGAATTACAACAATTCTGCAAAGATAAGTGGGCCAAAATTCTCCACAGCACTGTAAAAGACTTATTGCCAGTTATCGCAAACGCTTGATTGCAATTGTTGCTGCTAAGGGTGACCCAACCAGTTATTAGGTTTAGGGGGCAATCACTTTTTCACATGTAGGTTTGGAGTTTTTTCCCTTAATAATAAACACCTTCATTTAAAAACTGTGTTTTGTGTTTACTTGTGTTATCTTTGTCCAATATTTAAATTTGTCTGATGATCTGAAACATTTAAATGTGACAAACATACAAAAAAAAATGAGAAATCAGGAAGGGGGCAAACACTTTCACACACCACTGTACAATTATTTTTTTTTTTCAGTATGGCATTTAAAATGTAGAAAAAGAGATGGTTCTTTTTATTGGTTATCATATATAAACTGTAGAATTTACAGAAAATGTATATTGTGAAATATATAGTTATCGTCAAATTAAGATTACTTAAATCGTCATATGAAATTTTGGTCATATCACACAGTCCTAACCCAAGCGCAAAAACTCATCTCTGCCTTCAACTCGCCACGAGATGGGAAAGCAGACCGGACTCAAGTTAAAATTGAGGTAAAAGACAACAGAGGGAGCCCAGATCGTACTGCCTGGATTGCCGGTGTACTGTGATAATGTTTAACATGCAACAGATGAAGCAGCTCACAATTTATTTTCTTGTTAAAACAGTCTACTAGTGCATCTCAGTAAATAAGAATATGAAAATTATTTTTTGTAATATAACTAAAAAAGAAATAATGTTGGTAAAAGTTTTTAAAATAAATTAAAAATCATGACATTTGTATTTTACTGAGATGTACCAGCACATAGGGCTGTGTGATATGATGATATATACTGGATGACGATATAAAAGCGTCTATAGTTCCCTAGAATACTCTATCGTTTACACCGTTATTTAATATGCACATACAGTGGGGCAAAAAAGTATTTAGTCAGCCACCAATTGTGCAAGTTCTCCCACTTAAAAGATGAGAAAGGTCTCCAATTTTCATCATAGGTATATCTCAACTATGAGAGACAAAATGAGAAAAAAAAAATCCAGAAAATCACATTGAAGGATTTTTAGTGAATTAATTGGTAAATTCCTTGGTAAAATAAGTATTTGGTCACCTACAAACAAGCAAGATTTCTGGCTCTCACAGACCTGTAACTTCTTTAAGAGGCTCCTCTGTCCTCCACTCATCACCTGTATTAATGGCACCTGTTTGAACTCATTATCAGTATAAAAGACACCTGTCCACAACCTCAAACAGTCAGACTCGGAACTCCACTATGGCCAAGACCAAAGAGCTGTCAAAGGACACCAGAAACAAAATTGTAGACCTGCACCAGGCTGGGAAGACTGAATCTGCAATAGGTAAGCAGCTTGGTGTGAAGAAATCAACTGTGGGAGCAATTATTACAAAATGGAAGACATACAAGACCACTGATAATCTCCCTCGATCTGGGGCTCCACGCAAGATCTCACCCCGTGGGGTCAAAATTATTACAAGAACGGTGAGCAAAAATCCCAGAACCACATGGGGGGACCTAGTGAATGACCTGCAGAGAGCTGGGACCAAAGTAACAAAGGCTACATCAGTAACACACTACGCCGCCAGGGACTCAAATCCTGCAGTGCCAGACGTGTCCCCCTGCTTAAGCCAGTACATGTCCAGGCCCGTCTGAAGTTTGCTAGAGAGCATTTGGATGATCCAGAAGAGGATTGGGAGAATGTCATATGGTCAGATGAAACCAAAATAGAACTTTTTGGTAAAAACTCAACTTGTTGTGTTTGGAGGAGAAAGAACACCATATCTACTGTGAAGCATGGGGGTGGAAACATCATACTTTGGGGCTGCTTTTCTGCAAAGGGACCAGGATGACTGATCCGTGTAAAGGAAAGAATGAATGGGGCCATGTATCTTGAGATTTTGAGTGAAAACCTCCTTCCATCAGCAAGGGCATTGAAGATGAAACATGGCTGGGTCTTTCAGCATGACAATGATCCCAAACACACTGCCCGGGCAACGAAGGAGTGGCTTCGTAAGAAGCATTTCAAGGTCCTGGAATGGCCTAGCCAGTCTCCAGATCTCAACCCCACAGAAAATCTTTGGAGGGAGCTGAAAGTCTGTGTTGCCCAGCGACAGCCCCAAAACATCACTGCTCTAGAGGAGATCTGCATGGAGGAATGGGCCAAAATACCAGCAACAGTGTGTGAAAACCTTGTGAAGACTTACAGAAAACGTTTGACCTCTGTCATTGCCAACAAAGGGTATATAACAAAGTATTGAGATGAACTTTTGTTATTGACCAAATACGTATTTTACAGAGGAATTTACCAATTAATTCATTAAAAATCCTTCAATGTGATTTTCTGGATTATTTTTTTCTTATTTTGTCTCTCATAGTTGAGGTATAGCTATGATGAAAATTGGAGACCTCTCTCATCTTTTAAGTGGGAGAACATACACAATTGGTGGCTGACTAAATACTTTTTTACCCCACTGTATATCATGATATATATCATTGTGGTATAAGATGACTTGTATCGAGATATGAAATTTTTGTCATATCGCACAGCCCTACCAGCACATAGTACACACTATACAAAATTTATTAAAATACCAAAACAATGTAAATGATACAATAAATCATTGATGAATATGAGATTCATGTAAGTTAGGTTAATTGGCATCAAACTGGGGATTCTAAATTGTTCTTAGGTTTGACTGTGAGAGTGAATGGTTGTCTGTCTCTCTGTGTTGGCCCTGCGATGGACTGGCAATCTGTCCAGGGTGTACCCTGCCTCTCGCCCAAAAGATGCTGGGATAGGCTCCAGCCCCCCCGCAACCCGAAAAGGATTAAGCGGAAGAAGATGAATGTTTTATTCAGTACTAGTGCATTGCCCGTAGCATGCAAATATTTCTGTCTGAAGGCATCTCAATTAGGTTTACAGGCCCAAATGTAGGCTGTGTTTGAAAGTGGAATACAAAGACTAACAACCACCAATCAAATCTAAAAGAAGAAGTAATACAAAGAGTTGTAACCTATATGTAGGCAATCACACATGTTAGACTTTGAGAAATATGAAAGGGACTGAATACCACTAAGATTTATTTGATTGTGTGAATATTAATTACAGAATACCCAATTATTGAAAATGAATGGGACATCCAATATTAGCGACTGTTTCAGATCCCTGGTTCATTTGTTTGTCAGATCACTTTTTTGTGTGATCTTTTATCACTTACATTCATAATGGTGTATCTTGCACTTTCGAGAGTGGGAGTTGTTCAGTCACCATTATAATTATTTTTAGTTTATATCACTGTTCAGTGATGGAGTCCCTGTACAGTAGGTGAAATTATGTTGTAAAGTTGCCCTTTGTCTCTACACCTATCAGAGTCGTGTACATAAGCGCCATCATTTCATGCTACCGTAAACATTCATGTGCATTTTTGAAACAAAGGAGCCTCAAGCTCATGAACGGTCTGTAGCCTAATACTGGAGAAAAGCTCAAACGCTCAATGACCTACCGCTGTGCATGTATTTAGTCAAACTTTCTGAAACAAAGGAGCCTCAAATCTTGAATGGTCTGTAGCGTAATGCTGGATAAAGTACTATTTGTGTGTGTGTGATTGTGTCTTCTGACCTGCACACATGTAGCTATATAAGAAAAATACAATGTCTTTGAACCATTTGACCTGGAAACATTTGTGCATTTTTGAAACAAATCAGAAAATTAATTTACGATAAGTGGGTATTGGAAATTAAATAATAAATAAATGATATTGTTTGTAGTTAGTGGAAATAATGTTTCACATACAGAAATGGGAATTTTTAAAGTTTATGATAAACTGATAAATCAGACGAAGCAAAATTAATTAAGGAAAGTAAAATGACTAAACTGAATATTATGGACTAATTAAACACATTAAACATTGATATGATCTGCAGAAGTAACAGTAGCAGTTTTTGACAAAGTAGCATAAATTGATAGACTCTGCTGTCGATTGGTGCTACCAGTAGCATTTTTCGATAGGGCAGCACAAATTGACAGAACACTGGTCGGGCCGCTGCTTCTCCCAGCGTGTCCTATGTTGGATACACCAGTGGTCTTTGTCAGACCCCAGGCCCCTGCTGGCATGCCTCGTGTAGTCTACATATGCTGAGTTATCCTTGAGACCTACACAATCACAGCAACTTTATGGTATAATTTTTTAAACATTAAATCTTCAGTATTATCTTTTTCTAGTCAAATTTGTCATTCTTCACTTGCTTATTTTGTTCAGTGAGCACTGTGGTGAGTGACTGGTCATGATGCCGTGTATTATCCAATGAGCATGGTCGTGATGCCGTGTATTATCCAATCAGTATAGTTGTGATTCCGTGTATTATCCAATCAGCACGGAGTCACTCCGAAACCCCACCCACACTTCCTTAAGCCAGGGCATGAGGAGACAAAGCAGTGACAGAGCGGTGGCTAAACTTTTATTGATAAAAATTACATATTTTGACTGAGCAATTCCATACTCGGGGATGCACACCCTTGTAACCTCAGCAAAGCATTTATAAAATCTGAGGCCAGTCTGGCGGTTTGGGAGATATCTGAGGAACACACAGATACACACACAGGTGGAGATTTGGTGCATTTATAGCAGGGGTGTCCAATCATGTGCCATGGAGGGCCAAGACCCTACAGGTTTTCTCTTCTACCCAGTCTCTTCAGCAGGTGTTTTCACTTATCAGCAATCAGTGGGAAGAAATTCAGTGGAATCTGCTGTTGAAGACACTGGTTGGAGGTAAAGTCTGCTGGATCTTGGTCCTCCATGGCACATGATTGGACACCCCTGATTTATAGACAGATATCAAAAACAGCAATTAACTTTTCTATGTTAAAGATAGAAAGACTGTATTGTACCGAGGGAAATTCAGATTCTCAGAAAAACTGCCGCTTATCAATTAATTGGTAATCGATCGATAGGATGAATCAATTAACAATTAATGAATTAATTGATAACTTGCATCCCTAGTACAAACATTGTGTACCTCTATTTAAATTTCATTCCAAAGCAAGGCAAGTTGCCAGCTGGGAGACGTAGTCTCTCCAGCGAGTCCTGGGTCTGCCCTGGGGTCTCCTCCCAGAGGGACGTGCCTGATTAGGCGTCCAGGAGGCATCCTGATCAGATGCCCATACCACCTCAACTGGCTCCTTTCCTTTCCTTTTATTTTTTATACATGGAAAAAAAAAAACAACACACAGACAATGTTTTGATTTTTATTTATTTATTTATTTATTTTTTTGATTTTGTATACTTTATTAATCCCCAGAGGGGAAATTGAGGGCATCCACCTGGATGGATGAAGCAGCCACGGTATGGCACTATCCTTTAACCATTCACACACACGTTCACACCTAGGGCCACTTTAGAGTCTCCAATTAAAGCGTACCTCTGGTGGTCGTGAAGACGCATTTGACTTGAAAACATTATGAAAAAGTATTTCTTATTTTGGTAAATAATTTTTGCCAGCCATATACCACCAGACATATATTCAAATAGGACCTTGGCCATGGGCAGCCAAAGAAAACTGTGGGCGCAGCCATGACACATGCGGATGTGACGTCACTTCGTTGATACTCAACAGTCAATGCTTCGCCTGTATGAGAGACTAGGGTGCTGTTGTGAGTGTTTTTATTCTATTATGGCTGAATTGTCGGACTCTGAGGAAGAATTTGTCCAACATGGCTACAGGTTTGAGCCAGAAAGGTCTTCTGAGGGTTAAAGTGACGAAGTGGTCCTCACACACAACGCAATTTCGTCTGAAATTATTCGTCTGTGCCCTGTTTCCGCTCCGATCTTCTGACAAGGTGAGCTGGGTTTGGGTACACAAAAAAAGTGTTTCTTTGTTTTTTTCGCTTATTATTCAGACATCCAAAGGCTTTACATTCCGCCATGTTGCGATATCCATATCGCATTGTATGTTTTTGTTTTTACAAGAGCACCGAGTGTCTGCTGCTCTGTATATAGTTGTAGAATCATCTTCCGTGTTGCGGCAGTTACGAGATCAGATGAGACAAGCAGCTGAATTTAAGCATTTATTTATTTATTTTCTACTCGTTTCAGTTCAGCATTTAATATGAACCCTGAGTTTGAAATAAACGTTTGAATTTTGGTCCTCACACAACGCAACGCGCTGTCTGCCGCTCTTTATAGCGGCGAGGGAGGAGCCGAATTAATCTGCCGTGTTGCGGCTGTTAACGACCTCAGATCAGACAATAGGACCCGCCAAATTTAAGCATTTATTTATTTTCTACTCGTTTCAGTTCCGCATTTAATATGAACCCTGAGTTTGAAATAAACGTTTGAATTTTGGTCCTCACACAACGCAACGCGCTGTCTGCCGCTCTTTATAGCGGCAAGGGAGGAGCCGAATTAATCTGCCATGTTGCGGCTGTTAACGACCTCAGATCAGACAATAGGACCCGCCGAATTTAAGCATTTATTTATTTATTTTCTACTCGTTTCAGTTCTGCATTTAATATGAACCCTGAGTTTGAAATAAACGTTTGAATTTGAATTTGAATATCCCCAAAGCCGCGCGGTAGCCACGAAATTACGTCACAGGAAGCGTCCTGGAAGGCCATGTAGCCGCTAGTATGGCTGTACCCTTGTTTTGCTGACATAGCTGAACCAGCACATCAGCAATGGATTTATATCAAATTGCTTTGAACGTGAATTTCAACTTAAACTTGAACTAGAACGTGAGACAGGGGCTCAATGTAATATCTTTTTTTTCACGACCACCATAGGTACACTTTAACCTACCTACCTTTGACTAATCCAAATAGCGTTAGGTTTTGTCAATCCCTTTAAAGAGCCTCAAACTCCTTTTATCAGGGGGGCCTCTAACCCACTCCTTTTCTTCTATGAGGAGGGCCTCAAACCCGCTCCTCAGGGGGGCCTCAAACCCTCCCTTAAAGTTTAAACATATATTTTACAAAAACAAGAATTTAAAAGCAAACTAAAAAGTAAATTAAAGAGAAACAAAAACAGGCTAAAATAGAATACGACAGAAATAAGTTACAGTACATTGTAGGCTACTGAAAGGCCGCGGCAAATAGAAGAGTTTTTAACCTGGATTTAAAGCAGCTGAGAGTTTGACCAGCCCCGATGCTTCCTGGGAGTTTGTTCCATATGTGAGGGGCATAAAAACTAAACGCTGCCTCACCATGCTTGGTTCTAACTCTGGGCACAGACAGTAGGCCTGACCCTGATGATCTGAGGGTTCTGGGTAGTTCATAATGGACTAGCAGATCTGAAATGTATTTGGCCCTAAATCATTCAGAGCTTTATAAATCAACAGCAGTATTTTGAAATCTGTTCTTTGACAGATAGGAAGCCAGTGTAAAAATCTGAAGACTGAAGTTACAGTATTCAGTATGCAGTTGTTGCTACTAACAGTGGCCCAACCAGTTATTAGGTTTAGGGGGCAATCAGTTTTTCACACAGGGCCATGTAGGTTTGGATTTTTTTCCCCTTAATAATAAACACCTTCATTTAAAAACTGTGTTTTGTGTTTACTTGTGTTATCTTTGTCTATTATTTAAATTAGTTTAATGATCTGAAACATTTAAGTGTGACAAACATACAAAAAAATGAGATATCAGGAAGGGGGCAAACACTTTTTCACAAAACTGTAGACGTTGAAAAGCAAAAGTCCCAAAATGGAACCTTGGGGAACTCCACAGGTTATTTTTGTTCACTCAGATTTGTAGTTACCGATACACAGAAAATAGTCCCCATCTTTTAAAAAGGACTCAAACCAGCTAAGCGCTGTACCAGAAAATCCCACCCAGTTTTTCAGCCAGTCTAGCAGGATGTTTTGGTCGACCGTGTTGAATGCAGCACTGAGGTCCAGTAGAACCAAGAAATGTTGCCATTGTCTGTATTGGAGTGGATGTCATTAAGGACCTTAACTAGAGCTGTCTCAGTACAGTGGCGTGGCTGAAAACCTGACTGGAAGACACCAGAACAGTTATTTAATGTCAGGAAGTTATGCAACTGTTGAAAAACAGCTTTTTCTATTATTTTGCTGAAAAAGGGGAGATTTCATATGGGCCTATAGCTGTTCATGAGTGAATCAGAATCAGAATCAGAATGAGATTTATTGCCATTGTTCATGTAGTACACAAACTAGGAATTTGTCTCGGTGCAATGCTGCAACATTAAACATGAGTAGCACTAAAGATAAAAATAAAAAAATAAAAAACTATGCATGCAATAAAATGTAGAATGTGAAAGTAATACTAATCTATGCAATTTTTATATATATTAACAAGCAGCAGATATTGTGGAGTTCCACATAGTGAGTCGGTAGTGCAAAAGAAAACAGTGATAATTATCATGAGTCCGGTTGAGCTGCTGTACGTAGTGCACGAGAGTCTAATAAGTCACTTAGTGTTCAGCAGTCTGATGGCAGAGGGGAAGAAGCTGTTCATGTAGCGGGAGGTTTTAGTCTGAATGGACCGAAGTCTTCTGCCTGAGGGGAGGGGGGCAAACAGTGCGTGTCCAGGGTGTGAAGGGTCGGCTATGATCCGACCTGCACGCCTCCGGGTCCTGGAGATGTACAGGTCCTGGAGGGATGGGAGCTTGCAGCCGATCACCTTCTCAGCGGCGCGCACAACGCGCTGCAGTCTTAGTCTGTCCCTGGTGGTGGCTCCTGCGTACCACACGGTGATGGAGGTGGTGAGGATGGACTCGATGATGGCCATGTAGAACTGCACCAACATCTTGGTGGGTAGCTTGAGCTTCCTCAGCTGCCTCAAGAAGAACATCCTCTGCTGGGCCTTTTTGATGAGGGAGCTGATGGTCGGCTCCCACTTGAGGTCCCGGGTGATGGTGGTGCCCAGGAAGCGGAAGGAATCCGCAGTAGTGATGGGAGAGTCTGTGAGGGTAAGGGGGGGCAGAGGGGCTGTAACTTTTCTGAAGTCCACGATCATCTCCACTGTCTTCAGAGCGTTCAGCTGCAGGTTGTTGTGGCTGCACCAGGACGCCAGCTGGGCCACCTCTCTCCTGTAGATGGACTCGTCGCCGTTGGAGATGAGCCCGATGAGGGTGGTGTCGTCCGCAAACTTGATCAGCTTGACAGACTGGTGGCTGGAGGTGCAGGAGTTGGTGTACAGGGAGAAGAGCAGGGGGGAAAGTACACAGCCCTGGGGTGATCCGGTGCTGATGCTAACAGAGTCTGAGACAGTCTTTCCCAGCCGCACATGCTGCCTCCGGTCCGTCAGGAAGTCAGTGATCCACCTGCAGAGGGAGTCAGGCACGTTGAGCAGGGACAGCTTGTCCTGAAGCAGAGCAGGGCGGATGGTATTGAATGCAGAGCTGAAGTCCACAAACAGGATCCTGGCGTAGGTTCCCGGGGAGTCCAGGTGCTGCAAGATGGAGTGGAGGGCCAGGTTGACTGGTCGTCCACAGACCTGTTGGCTCTGTAGGCAAACTGCAGCGGGTCCAGGAGGGGAGTGGTGATGGTCTTGAGGTGGGGCAGGACCAGGCGCTCAAAGGACTTCATGACCACAGAGGTGAGCGCTACAGGTCTGTAGTCGTTAAGTCCAGTGATCTGTGGCTTCTTGGGGACAAGGACGATGGTAGAGGTTTTGAGGCAGGCCGGCACGTGGCATGACTTCAGGGAGGTGTTAAAAATGTCTGTGAAGACAGGAGTCAGCTCCTCCGCACAGTGTCTCAGGGTGGAGGGAGACACGCCGTCCGGACCGGGGGCCTTGCGTGGGTTCAGTCTGGAGAACTGTCTGTGCACGTCCTGCTCACTGATGGCAAGGGCAGGGGGGGAGGAGGGGGGGCGCCTTTGATGAAGTGGGGACCATGGAGGTAGTGGTGCTGGGGGGAGGGGGGAGTTGGACACAGCTGACGAGGTGTCAAAACGGGCATAGTGTTGGGACAGTCTTTGACAAAGGGCTTTGTCATCCTGTCCCTTAGAAGCCTGAGGCCGATAGTTGGTGATTTGCCTCAGTCCTCTCCACACAGAAGCAGAGTCGTTAGCAGTGAACTGTTGCTGGAGTCTCTCAGAATACACAGATTTAGCTCTCCTCAGCTCTCTGCTAAACCGGTATTTGACCTCCCTGTAGCAGTCCCTGTCTCCACTTTTCAACGCTGCCTCCTTCTCCTTCCTGATCTGTCTAAGCTTAGCTGTGAACCAGGGTTTGTCATTGGAGTAACTCACCCTGGTGCGTGATGGAAGAATGCTCTCCTCACAAAAGTGGATATATGAGGTCACAGTGTCCGTGTACTCATCCAGATCATGCGTGGCTCCTTTAAACATGCCCCAGTCAGTTATTTCCAAGCACGTGCTCAGCTTCTCCCCAACTTCACTGGTCCATTTCCTCGTAGTGCTCACAACAGGTTTTGTGAGCTTCAGTCTCTGTCTGTATGTGGGAGTGAGGTGTCTAGGTTGCTCTTTTTAGGAAGTGGCTTGATAACAGCTGTTTTAAAGCACTGAGGGAAGACACCTGAATGCAGAGACATACAGTGGGGCAAAAAAGTATTTAGTCAGCCACCAACTGTGCAAGTTCTCCCACTTGAAAGATGAGAGAGGTCTCCAATTTTCATCATAGGTATACCTCAACTATGAGAGACAAAATAAGAAAAAAAAAAAAATCCAGAAAATCACATTGAAGGATTTTTAATGAATTAATTGGTAAATTCCTCGGTAAAATAAGTATTTGGTCAATAACAAAAGTTCATCTCAATACTTTGTTATATACCCTTTGTTGGCAATGACAGAGGTCAAATGTTTTCTGTAAGTTTTCACAAGGTTTTCACACACTGTTGCTAGTATTTTGGCCCATTCCTCCATGCAGATCTCCTCTAGAGCAGTGATGTTTTGGGGCTGTCGCTGGGCAACACAGACTTTCAACTCCCTCCAAAGATTTTCTATGGGGTTGAGATCTGGAGACTGGCTAGGCCACTTCAGGACCTTGAAATGCTTCTTACGAAGCCACTCCTTCGTTGCCCGGGCGGTGTGTTTGGGATCATTGTCATGCTGAAAGACCCAGCCACATTTCATTTTCAATGCCCTTGCTGGTGGAAGGAGGTTTTCACTCAAAATCTCATGATACATGGCCCCATTCATTCTTTCCTTTACATGGATCAGTCGTCCTGGTCCCTTTGCAGAAAAAAAGCCCCAAAGTATGATGTTTCCACCCCCATGCTTCACAGTAGGTATGGTGTTCTTTCTCCTCCAAACACGACAAGTTGAGTTTTTACCAAAAAGTTCTATTTTGGTTTCATCTGACCATACAACATTCTCCCAATCCTCTTCTGGATCATCCAAATGCTCTCTATCAAACTTCAGATGGGCCTGGACATGTACTGGCTTAAGCAGGGGGACACGTCTGGCACTGCAGGATTTGAGTCCCTGGCGGCGTAGTGTGTTTCTGATGTAGCCTTTGTTACTTTGGTCCCAGCTCTCTGCAGGTCATTCACAAGGTCCCCCCGTGTGGTTCTGGGATTTTTGCTCACCATTCTCGTGATCATTTTGACCCCACGGGGTAAGATCTTGCGTGGAGCCCCAGATCGAGGGAGATTATCAGTGGTCTTGTATGTCTTCCATTTTCTAATAATTGCTCCAACAGTTGATTTCTTCACACCAAGCTGCTTACCTATTGCAGATTCAGTCTTCCCAGCCTGGTGCAGGTCTACAATTTTGTTTCTGGTGTCCTTTGACAGCTCTTTGGTCTTGGCCATAGTGGAGTTTGGAGTCTGACTGTTTGAGGTTGTGGACAGGTGTCTTTTATACTGATAACAAGTTCAAACAGGTGCCATTAATACAGGTAACGAGTGGAGGACAGAGGAGCCTCTTAAAGAAGAAGTTACAGGTCTGTGAGAGCCAGAAATCTTGCTTGTTTGTAGGTGACCAAATACTTATTTTACTGAGGAATTTACCAATTAATTCATTAAAAATCCTTCAATGTGATTTTCTGGATTTTTTTTCCTCATTTTGTCTCTCATAGTTGAGGTATACCTATGATGAAAATTGGAGACCTCTCTCATCTTTAAAGTGGAAGAACTTGCACAATTGGTGGCTGACTAAATACTTTTTTGCCCCACTGTATTTATGACCTGTAGTAGATCTGAGGCCATACAATATGAAACGTTTTTAAAAATGAGAAAGTTGTAAAACCTGTAATTTTCACAAAAATGATCCAAAATCACAATCCTTGTAATATGCATATTTCCAATACACCACATTCCAAATTATTATGCAAATAGGATTTTAGTGTCATTCAGTTTTTTGCTTTTCAATTAAACTCATGGATGGCATTCTGTCTCAGGGCTCTTTGGATCCCTGTTATCAAACTCACGACACCTGTCACAATTAGTTTGCCTGGTGAGCCCAGGGTTTCCTCTGGTAACATTTCCTGGTGGCGGCCCGCCACACCTGAAAAATTTCCACCATTCTAACAGGAAATATAAATTTCAGTAAAATTTATGAAGGGAAGATGATCCGCAAGCGTGCACACGAACAACGCGTGTGACTGCCATCCACATTCAGAAGCTTCCCGCCCGCGTGTTCCAGTCGCCAGGCAGTCTCGCTACTAGCATGACTGTCCAAGAGAAACATGAGCTTATTAAAGTACTTTAAACGTGGAAAAAAATCAGAAGAGGTATGTAAGCACTGGAGGTATTTATCATGGTTTTAACCCGCTAGTAACGGGAGCAATAATGGAAGAGTTGCTTAACTAACAGGTATGGTTAAGAGCACAAGTTGGCTCATTTTGTCTTCTTTTTAATTATTATTTTTTGTTTTTCTTATTTCAGACAAGAATGAAAAGGAGCTGGTTTTAATCTTTACCTTAGTTAATATTAACAAATTTATGTTCACTATTATGTATCTGGAAAGTTAAGATGACCGAAATTCATGAAGTCAGTGACTTTAATCCATCAGCAGCCTTCAGACAAACTAAACGTGCCAATATTTGGATTTCAAAATAAGGGAGGTTTTTCCTGCTGTCTGGGTAGTGAGATTTCTAAAAAAAAACAAAAAAACAAAAAAAAAAAACAACTATAAATATATAGAAATATCATAGCAGAAATTACTGCATCTTTGGTCATTTAAGTTAATTTATTTCATTAAATACAGTTTTATTAATATTTTTATTAATTTTTTTTCTTTGAAATCAGAGTTAAATTATTGCTCTGTTCTGGCTGTGCAAAATTATGGTCAAAAATGTAAATTGTTATAAAGAAAAAGTAAAAAAAAAAAAATTACCACAGCCTGTTTCAAATTTATTTAAAATTAACAAAAATTAGCCATAAAATAATCCACAAACTTATAATAAAGTCTCAAATGTACAAGAAAAGTCAATTTTACAAGAGGAAATTACAAATTTGAGGAAAATTGTTTCAAATTTAGATAAATTTACAGAGAAAAGTAGAAAACTATAAGAAAATTGTTATAAATTTTGGAGAAAAACCTCAAACCTTCAAGACTGAAGTCATTACTCAAGTTTTTAAGTTTTTTGGTCATTTACTTTTAATAATTTCAAAGCACTGCTTTTACATGAGTAGAATTTCTGGCTACTATACCCACCTCTAATCATATAATTTAAGTATGCAAGAGTAAATTACTATTATGAATGCTTTTTTCCCTTCCCTTCCCTACTCTCTCAATGGAAAAAGAAACACTAGAACAAAAATACAAAAAAAATACACATTTTTGTCATTTATGTAAACCATGACAAAAAAAAAAAAAAAAAATCCCGCAGAACAAAACGTGACACTTGATATTTTCTAACCTGTTTGTATACCACCATAGACAGAGAGAGAACCTGAATTAGACAGAGTTCAGAGAGGGAATGATGAGACAGAAGAGAGAAGCCAAAGAAAGGAAAGTGTTCAGGCAGATGGTCCAGGAGAGGTGAGACAGAGGGAGGAGAGATGGATGACACCACTAAAAAGTACAAACACAGGACGTCTGAGAGGGACCCCAACTGGCCCAATATTCCAACATTCAAGCCTCGCTTGTACAATACTTCAGATGGTATCATGTGCGGAAGACATAGCGGGAGTAAAACAAAACTGGTCTGTATCGTCCTGCTGTCTCCCTCCGTTCGTCATATGCAGAAGTATGTACTTGTAGCTTCATTACGGAGACCAGCAGAAGCAAAAGTACAGTCTGAATAACACAATACAGATCCATTTCATTAAGAGAAAGACACAAAGCGGGGCTTGCTAACACCGAAAGTTGCTTCTTCTTCTACCATTTTCAGAATGTCGAAATGTCGACGTGCGCATGTCAAAATGATTTAGTCCGTTCAAATGTGTGACACATGGAAACGCACGTCCTAATCGGATCAGCTTTTTCAGGATCCATGTAAACAGTAAAGTTCTGATCTGAATTGTAATCAGACTGAAGAAATTTTACCCATGTAACCATGGCTAGTGAGATCCCTCTGATGCTTTGGAAGCTCTCTGCAGACCATGGCTTGTGCTCTAAGATGTGACTACAAAAATGTCAGAAAAAGCCTACTAGAACAGCTGAACTTTATTTGGGGCTAATCAGAGGCACTTTAAATGGTGGCAGGTGTGTGCTGACTCCCATTTAACATGAGTTTGAATGTGATTGGTTAATTCTGAACACAGCCAAATCCCCAGTTATAACAGGGTGTGCATATTTATGCAACCAGGTTATTATAAGTTTTTTATTTTTCATTTTTCCCCTGAAAAGATTTCAATTTGTTTTTCAATTGGGTTGTACAGGTTATAGGTCACATTAATGATGAAAGAAGTTTTGAAATGATTTATCTTGGTCTCATTTTTTTACATCACAAAAACATGGCATTTGAATAGGGGTGTGTTGTAGACTTTTTATATCCACTGTAGTGCAAAGTGATGGCTAAAGGTAGTCGATTAGCCCACAAACTAACACGGTTACCAGGACACTCGCTGTAAGCGCCGCTTATATTGTTATTTTCTACAGGTCTTAGGTACCCTAATAGCCATCACTGACATGAGATACACCATTGACTGTGGATCAGTGAACCAGAGCGCTGCTCAACCAAGCTGGAAAGCTAGAAGCTAGTCAGCTATAATGGCTAACTGATGTAAGAGGGAGGGTGGGGTTGAAATGGTGAAGGGTGGCTCCTAAAGTAACAGGCTTTAAATTAGAGCATTGATAAAAAGACAGGAAAACTTAAAAAACAAATTCAATAATTAAAAAGTAACAGAAAATGTGAACAAAATGTCATGTCACATGTTAAGACGTGTGAGCTATTGAAATGTGGAAAAAGTGCAATCAACGACTCCTTTAAGAAGGATGTTCCACATTATTCAGTCCCTCCAGGATTTTGCAGGATGTTTTTATGATTGTTGCGGCCCAAAAAGCCTGAATTCGCAGGAGCTTTTTTAAAAAGTTGCGATAAAAGTTTGTCTGTCCAGACCAGACAACCACAGCTTTAAAGCTCATTGACCAGATGTAAAAAATATTTAAACACTGGCTGTAGTATTACATTTGCTCGTATGGTGTCTCTCCTTACATGCGCTCCTGCGACGGGGTGCTTTTAGGGCAGGAGGACGTGGTCAGGACGGAGACGTGCCAAGGCGTCCACCGGCAGGCTGGGGGAGACAGTGGAAGGGATAGTGTTGGAAACCTTGCAGGTCAGTGTTTTTTTTTTTTTTAAACCACACACTCTGTTTGCTGATGTGTTCCGTTAAAACTCACTGTAAACACGGACGTGAACGTGGTGCAGCGATGCATTTGGTTGGTTAGACTGAGCGTTTCAACACCAGTCAGAGAATTTGATTGGTGAAATTGGCAGAAATTGACGAGGATTGGCCAAAATTGCAAGATCACACAATAGTTGTGCTGATTGGCTGATTTTGCGTGAATTGATGCAATCGCAACATCCATGCCACAGGTTTCAAGCAATATGGGAAAGAAAAAGGATCTCTCTGCTGCCGAAAAGTGTCAAATAGTGCAATGCCTTGGACAAGATATGAAAACATTACACATTTCACGAAAACTTAAGCGTGATCATTGTATTGTGAAAAAATTTATGGCTGATTCAGAGCACAGATGGGTTTGTGCAGATAAAGGCATAATGAGGAAGGTTTCTGCCAGACAAACTCATTGAATTAAGAGAACAGCTGCTAAAATGCCATTACAAAGCAGCAAAAAGGTATTTGAAGCTGCTGGTGCCTCTGGAGTCCCACGAACCTCAAGATGTAAGATCCTCCAGAGGCTTGCAGTTGTGCATAAACCTACTGTTTGGCCACCCCTAACCAATGCTCACAAGCAGAAATGGTTGCAGTGGGCCCAGAAATACATGAAGACTAATTTTCAAACAGTCTTGTTTACTGATGAGTGCCGTACAACCCTGGATGGTCCAGATGGATGGAGTAGTGGATCATTGGTGGATGGCCACCATGTCCCAACAAGGCTGTGACGTTAGCAAGGAGGTGGCGGAGTCATGTTTTGGGCCGGAATCATGGGAAGAGAGCTGGTAGGCTCCTTTAGGGTCCCTGAAGGTGTGAAAATGACAGAGTTTCTGACTGACCACTTTCTTCCATGGTACAAAAAGAAGAACCGTGCCTTCCGTAGCAAAATTATCTTCATGCATAACAATGCACCATCTCATGCTGCAAAGAATACCTCTGTGTCATTGGCTGCTATGGGCATAAAAGGAGAGAAATTCATGGTGTGGCCCCCATCCTCCCCTGACCTCAACCCTATTGAGAACCTTTGGAGAATCCTCAAGCAAAAGATCTATGAGGGTGTGAGGCAGTTCACATCAAAACAGCAGCTGTGTGAGGCTATTCTGATATCTTGCAAAGAAATTCAAGCAGAAACTCTCCAAAAACTCAAAAGTTCAAAGGATGCAAGAACTGCAATGGTTGTATCAAAGAAGGGGTCCTATGTTAACATGTAATTTGGCCTGGTATGATGTTTCTGATTGAAATACCTTTTCATTTCAGTAAATATAACCTCCTAATGCTGCAAATTAAATAAATTACCATTTCAGTTCTTTATAACAAATAAAATGTTTTGAAACTTTTTTTTTTTTTTTGTTACTTATTTGTACCCGTAGGTAGACTTGGTTTGCAGTCTGGTGACAAGCCACCGGCTGCTGGTCGCTGCGTGCGCGAGCGCCCTAAACCTACATGTTTTTGGTGTGCGGGAGGAAACCGGAGAAATCCCGGAGTAAACCCACGCAACACGGGGAGAACATGCAAACTCCACACAGCTCACTGTTGGTCGGGGGCTGGGATCGAACCCACGATCTCATGATCCCCGCAATCCCCCGGCCAAGGGTAAAACTGTGCTGCCACAGTGCTAAACCACTGTGCCACCGTGCAGCCGACACACAACTCTGCTGTGCATAATAATTTGGAACAGTGCATTTTGATTTTTTTTTTTAATTTTTGGCAAAAAAAAAAAATAGTTACCATTGGGAGGTTTGTTCAATAAAATTTGAATTATGCTCTAACGGTTGATGACTTGAAAATTACACTGACTGTCATTTACATCGCCAATTTCAGAAAATCAGAGACAAATATCATTTGCATAATAATTTGGAATGCGGTGTACATGCACAAACACTTTGTGTAATAATGTTGTAGTTGTTGAAAACTGTGGGAGGAGTTTTCCTGACAAGCTGTATAGACGGACGGACAGAAGAACAGACATCATCATACCATTTATTTATTTATCTTTTGTTCCTTCTTTAGGGATGGTTGTATTAAAAAAAAAATCAATATCATGAAGTGTCTCTGTTGAGGAAAAAAATCATTACAAAATCGAACACATCTATCTACTAATGCAACAAATCTGTCTGTTTATGTGTGTGTCTGTTCCTCAGATATCTCCCAAATCGTTCATCAGACTGAGCTCAGGTTTTTTAAGTGCTTTACTGAGGTTACGAGGGTGTGCATCCCCGAGTATGGAGTTGCTCAGTGAAAATATGTAATTTTTATCAATAAAAGTTTAGCCACCACTCCGTTTCTTCATGCTTTGGCTTCTAGAAGTGTGAGCGGGGTTTCAGATTGACCCTGTACTGATTGGATAATACGCGGCATCATGACCAGTCACCAGAGTGCTCTGCAAACAAAACAAGTGAAAAGTGACAAATTCAACCAGCAAGAGAGAATACTGACAATTTAATGCTTAAAAAATGAGACTATAATGTTGCCGTGATTGCGTAGCTCTAAAGGATAATTCGGCATTTCGACGGCTGAAATGCAAAACCTCCTATCTGCAGGATTTTATGATTTGCGTATTTCACTTTGGATGATGAGAACAAGGAAGGCTGCTCATATCTGTCTGCAAGACAGTCCCACCCTTTACTGTGACAGAAAATTATTCTGACAAAAAAAAAATAGCATAAATAAATTAAAAAAAATAGCATAGCATTCTGCAAGAAAACAAGTTATTTTTTTTAGTTTTCTCAAAAAAGTGCTTTTTTTTTTTTTTTAGATAGGAGGTTTTGTGTTTCGGCCATCGATACATGGAGAATGTGCCTGGGGGGCGGGGGGGGGGGGGCTTATCGCAATCCTTGCAGGGACCCAATCCCAGCCTGCCCAATTAACAAGTGGCTCGGCTACTGCTTCACCCGTGTGCCACCACTGTCCTTTGCGGCACCACAGGTTCAACATGGCGCTCCTCCCAGTGCTGGTGTGCTTGCACGGCTATCTAAAATGAAAAGTTAATAATAATATCACCATGATTGTGGAGTGGAATAGCCAGATCACGTATGCACGCTTTGACTAAACGACGACCGTGACAAAAACTGCTCAAATAACGAAATAAATATTTTTTTATTTACTGACAAATGGGAAACACTGATGCAACAGCTGCAGTCAAACGGGTCATTCTGCTGTGTATAATAATGTTTGGTGTTTTGTACTTATAATATTGCTAAAATATAAAAAGATGCACTATAATGGGTCTGAAATATTTGTAAACGTGTCCTGTTATAGAACTGCATGAGTTTATTGACGACAGACTACAAACTACACAGATAAACTAAAACAATTATAACACTGGTCAACACCAAATTTATTGTCTAAGTTTTTTTTTTAGCAGATTTAGGACAATTTTGATGTGCTGAATCTAAAAATCACATTGGTTTTGCTCAATCAGGTCAACTTTTTGAATTATGGCCACTTGTTTTATACATTTTTGTTTACATGTACCAGTATTTTTGCTTTATATGATGCAAAATACTTTTTTATGTCTTGAAATTCTCTGAATTTTGAACAATGATGACGTAACATTCAATTTACATGTACTTACTTTTATGTAAGGGTAAGTACATGCACAGTACTAAGTAAGTACAGGTTTTTACTTAGCACCTGATCAAGAGAAAGGGATGTCATTTTCGGATTCAGTGGTGCATAATTGTCTTAAATCAGTTGAAAAAACACAGACAACTTACAAAAAAATATTTTTGTAACTCTGTGTAATTAAAGCTGCAAGCAGCTGTAAGTGGACCCTCGCCCCCCGTGGAACCCGGCGCCCATCATACCTAGCTGGCTCAGAAAAGTTCCCATCATTGCAGCAAGCGCTGCGTGAACAATAAAGTAAACCGTTTGGCGCAGTATTTCCTGTGAGCAGTAGGTGGTGCTATAACTTTTGTCAATCATTTTTATGTAGGAGCGTGACGATATCGTAGCAGTTACGTTGAAAATTGGACAAAGTTTGTCTAAGTTACAACTGTCTAACGTATTGTGATAAGGTAAACTTGGGCATGTGGCCGTGGCAACACCTGCATATTAGGTACATGTTGCAGATCCATACAGAACTACAGAAGAGGGTCACCTTGACTTGTGTTTCACATTTTGTGACCCTTGAACTTTCCCAACCTTCCAAAGTATAAAACGTATTGAATAGTGAGGAGCGGGTTTCCATGGAAACTGTGATGATCACAGGACAAATGTGACTTCAACTGAGGGTAATCCAATGTGCTCTGAGAAACCTCTGAAAATGTCATGTCCTTCTGTCTACTGGTCTTTGAGTGAGAGTTGATACATTTTTGTGCAGTACCTCATGTCAGCACAAGGTGGTGCTGGGACAAATTCATGAAAATTGATATATAGATGTGTTTAGAGTGGGATTAGTATCCATCGTGCAAATTGTGGTCCAAATCAGAGAAGTATCGTCTGAGCTGTAACTCTCGTGTTTTGCATGGCAATGACGCCATCAAAGCATGCCAGTTGGCATGGAAACAGTGCTGTACTATGTAAATGTGCTGTCAATGAGTCCTAGTCATTCCTTCATGTGACTTTTGTACACAGTGAGACAAAATAAAAAACGTTTTCAGCAATTCTTCCTTTAACCACTAGGTGGCGCTATAACTTTTAATTATTTTTATATAAGAGCGTGCAGGGTGGAACCAATATCCATTGTAGAAAATTTGGTGAAAATCAGACAAAGTTTGTCCAAGTTACAAGTGTCCGTTTTTCTAACCACTAGGTGGCACTATAACTTTTGTTTATTTTTATATAGGAGCATTCAGAGTTGGAGTGATAGCCATCATAGAAAATTTGGTGAAAATCAGACGTTTGTCCAAGTTACAAGTGTCCAATGTTCTAACCGCTAGATGGCACTATAACTTTTGTTAATTATTTTTGTATAGGAGCGTGCAGGATGGGATGAATATCCATCATTGAAAATTTGGTAAAAATTGGAGAAAGTTTTTCAAAGTTACAACTCTCCTATGCTCCATGGCGAGGAGTCAACCTTCGCCACGTTGCCATGGCAACACTTATGGCTCTTTCCCACTAGTACCCAGTTGGCCCTACTCGGCTCAACTCGGCCCGGTTTGTAGCCTTTTCCATTAGTACCTAGTACCTGTTACCAGGTACTATTTTAGTACTTATTCGAGGCCAGGGTACAACCGCGCTGAGTCAAGCCGAAAATGTGACGTCAACAGACTGCAGGCCACTGATTGGTCAGGGCATAACGTCATGAAAGTGTCTGTCTTCTGTGGAATCGACACGACTGCCATTTGCAATAGTTCACGGACTAAACTCGGTCACCAAGTAAACACGATAATTAATAGAGATGGCGTTGGCCTGGTTTGTGTACGTGTTGCACTTTGGTGCTGTGCATTAAGTTGTGTGTATTTTCTTTCTAGAATCTGTTTCCACATGCCAGGGCTTAGCCGCTCTCAGCATGTTGTGTTCATATTTTGGATACAGGTCAAGAGGACCCCAGGATCCAAAATCTCAACATACACAAGTGCATTTTCAAACCAGTGATTTATAAAGTGATTCATATAATTTTCTAAAGTGTCACCCAGAAACAGTGTTGGAACAGTGTTTTTGTGCTGTTTCTGTTCCACCATAAATCCCTGGATTGAAAATGTACTTGTACATGTACAGAGTGGATCCTGCGGTGTCACTGGTCAGGGAAATAAAGCATTTTTGTCACATCCCACCACTGACTTTCATAAGTGTATTTCCCTAATACAGGTACATCTCCAAAAATTAGAATGTCATGAAAAAGTTCAATATTTTTTGTCACTCATTTCAGAAAGTGAAATCCATCTATTACGTATATAGATTCATTACACAAACAGTGCTATATTTCAAGCGTTTATTTATTTTAATTTGGATGATTATGGCTTATAGCCCCTGAAAACCCCAAATTCAGTTTGGCAAAAAATTAGAATATTACATAAAATTAATTTAAAAAAATAGTTTTTAAATAGAAATGTTGGCCGCTGAAATGTTGGTTGGCATGGGCTGTAGCCAAAATCTTGAAAATTAAAATAAACACTTGCAATATATCACTATCCGTGTAATGAATCTATATATGGGTTTCACTTTCTGAAATGAGTGACAAAAAATATTGAACTTTTTCATGATATTCAAATTTTTTGAGATGTGCCTGTATATGTTTTGAACTTGCTTTAACTAACAACCATCCATTTCTGTCTTTGGTCGAGGCAAGAGGAAAGGAAAAGGAGGCACGACACAACAGACCTTGCGACTGTGGAAAGTACTGAAATCCTTTGCTTTTATAGGTAAAGTGCCAAAACCAAAGTAGCACAATTTCCACTTAATATAAAAGGGACTGAACTGAGATTTATTTGATTGTGTGAATATTAATTACAGAATAACTGAAAATGACTGGCACATCAACTGTAAAATAAACCACTTGTTAATGTATTTATTTTTTTTGTCAGATCACTTGTGTGATCCTTTGTGAGTTATGTTCATAACTGTATGTTGCACTTTGGGGAATGGGAGTTGTTCAGTCATCAATATAATTTAGTTTATATATGTAGTTTATAGTCTATCGTCAATAAACTAATGCAGTATTATAATAGCAGGACACATTACTAACTAACTAACTAACTAACCTGCACTTATATAGCGCTTTTCTAGTCACAAAGACCACTCAAAGCGCTTTCATTAATACTAACCCTCTATTCTAAGGGCCTATAGGAAACAGATATCTAGGGACAATTTAGAACAGCCAATTAACCTAACATGCATGTTTTTGGCATGTGGGAGGAAACCGGAGAAATCCCGGAGTAAACCCACGCAACACGGGGAGAACATGCAAACTCCACACAGATCACTGTTGGCCGGGGGCTGGGATCGAACCCACGATCCCACGATCCCCACAATCCCCCGGCCAAGGGTAAACTGTGCTGCCGCAGTGCTAACCACTGCGCCACCGTGCAGCCAAATATTTGAGACCCACTGTAGTGCATCCTTTCATATTTTAGCAATACAAGTACAAAACACCGCCCACACTTGAAGCCAGGCCAAGAAGAGAGACAGCGGTGACAGAGCAGTGGCTAAACTTTTATTGATAAAAATTCCATATTTTGACTGAGCGACTCCATACTCGGTGATGCACACCCTCGGTTAAAGTACTAGATTCCATTCAAGTGAATGTATTAATTCATTCTGATTGCTGAGGCCATAGTAAAAAAAAATGATTTTAAACATAGCCCAGCCCTTGTAAAATCTACTTTACTGAAGCGCAGCTACATAAAAATTGTGGTTAAATACAACAACGAAGTACTTTATTGTCACATTCGAACTGTAATCGCTCCTGTTTTGTTTTTCTTTTGAATTCTTGGATGGAATATGGGTGGACAATATAAGCTGCGGCTTCAGCCATCACCCATTTCGGATAACCTATGTTGAACTGTATAATCAGAGGAGTTATTGTTTAATTTAACCTTGTTAGATTTTTTTCCCCTTTGTTATATTATTCTATTTTCTTTTAATCTTTACTTTAAATCTATCCGAAATAAAGATTCATTCATTCATTCACATTCCACCACTTGCTTTTAGCAACAAGTGTATTTCCCAAATATGTTTTAAACTTGCTTTAATTAACCACCACCCATTTCTGTCTTTTGTCTAGGCAAGAGGGAAACAATCCACCCCAAACTGGACCTTGCCTTACTATTTACAGAGATGCAGGCCGAAGATCTGCTGATCTGGAACCAGCTTGAGTGGCACATCCCAGCTGCTTCTCAGTGAGGCAGCGTGGCCGGCGTGTGTGACCCATTCTAAGTTTTTTTTTTTTACAGTTTGAATTTTGTACATTCTGAATAATCTGGAATTTGCTGCTGATTGTAATAAACAATTTAGTGACTTATGTGTTTGCATCATGATTTTCTATTTTGTCTGTTAAGACATCAGTGGGAAAAGAGTCAACAGTACAAACCATTTATCGGTGACTTTGAAAATAATGGCTCATTTTTAAGAAAAAGTAACCAAAACAATTATTTTATTTACTGAAGACTGTATTGTTGGATGTGCCACCGCAGAAGACACTGCACACTTTAGTGACAGTACCAGTATATTGAGGAATTCTGGGCCATATTAGCATCTGTACTTTATCATAATGGGTTTGGGCGGGGGTGTCCAATCATGTGTCATGGGGGGCCAAGACTCTGCAGGCTTTACCTCCAACCAGTGTCTTCAACAGCAGATTCCACTGAATTTCTTCTACTGACTGCTAATCAGTGAGAACACCTGCTGAAGAGACTGGGTAGAAGAGAGAACCTGCAGGGTCTTGGCCCTCCATGACACATGATTGGAGACCCCTGGGTGAGGGTTTAATGGGATTTAACATTTTAACACAAACTGCTTTATGGTTCATAATTCTGTTGACAGACTTACACCAAACCAAAAGTGATTTCTCAAACTTCTGGATTGTTCTTAGACAGCTTTTCCAATCTTTCAGTATTTAATTTATGTCACTTGGTGGTAACCTTCACATATAAAAAAAGAGACATCTGCAAAAACTTCAAAGGTTTATTGTCAGTGCAATTCCCAGTGCAATACTACATGAATGCATGTATAGTACATTGTTGATGCAGAGAATATATATTTCTACAGTACATGTATCTAGTAAATCAAGTATTTTCCATGTAACCTTGTGACTGCATTATTTTAATTGCTTTTAATCCTAGATCAAGTTTGTTTTGGCCTAAAATGCATCATAATTGTCAAATATATCTTATTATACCTAACTCAGTACTGTTTACCTTTTGAATATATATTTTGTGGCTAATATACATAACTACAACCTGGCGATCAAGTTGTGTCAGCTGATCACTTTTTGCTATGACACCACCACAGACTCAGCGCTGCTGGAGCAGCTACATGACATGATGTCTCAACAGTCTCTCCATGATTTTCACACAGATCAGAGCAATTTGCTGTACAGGAAGCTAAACGTTTCTACAGACATGCTTAGGCTCTATAACCACTGATCGTTTGTGAAGCTGGGGTGACATCAGTGACAGGCTGTGTTGAACGCCCAGACCGACCGTTTGAAGTGGTAATTTTCCCACAACAGAGCCATCTGAAACACACACACACACACACACACACACAGAGCATACATATTTTAGTACCTAATAGCGTCAACTTGCAGACATTACAACGTAGTAGGGCAGACTTAAAGCAAACTAGCATTAGCAATCATTAGCTTACCGTCATATATGATCTACTTCATATCCTCAGGTCTTCGGCTCTATGGCTTCCCAGACGCTGCAGTACTTTTCTTGAGTGTTTCGTCTTGCTGCCTGTACCCTTGTCTGGCGGTCCTTTTTGGCCTTTACGGTGACAAAAAGCCACAGACCGAGGAGTCGCCTTGTACAGCCGCAATGTTATGTTTTGCTTGGGTCGCGTGTTTTACGTCACGGGAGCGTGGCACCGCCTTGCTGTAAAAAAAATCCCACCCACCCCAGGCGTACCCAGCTGCAATGGAAACACAACCGAGCCGAAGCGAGTAGAGCCGAGTAGTGTAGAGTAAGGCCGACTGGGTACTAGTGGAAAAGGGCCATTACATATCAGTTATGTGTTGCTGACCCATACATGACTACAGATAACCATAACCTCAACCTATCTTCCAGGTTTATTGACTCCAGGACCTTCCCAAGCCTCTCAACAAGATAATGGAGTGAATGACGAGGAGGGCATTTCCATGACAACGGCAGTGATGCAATGCTAAAGTTGATATGTAGTTATAATCATCCACGGGGTCTGATGAACCTCAGAAAATTTTATGCCATTCTGGTAAATGGTGCGTGAGTAATAATTAAAACAGTTTTTAGCAGTTCTTCCTTTAACCACTAGGTGGTGCTATAACATTTGTCAATTATTTTTATATAGATGCGCTTGGAGCGGGACTGATATAGATCATAGAAACATTTGTGGACATCGGACAAGTTTTGCTGGAGTTACAATTGTCTGATGTTGTATGGAGTGGAGTCAAACTTCGCCATGGCGCCATGGCCACACCTTTGAGCTTTTGCGAGGCGTGCTGTTTGCTCTCTACATGCCTGTTCTTTTCGTCTTCTCTATCACCTCACCCCCCAGCCAGTCGCAGCAGATGACTGCCCCTCCCTGAGCCCGGTTCTGCTGGAGGTTTCTTCCTGTTAAAAGGGAGTTTTTCCTCTTCACTGTCACCAAGCGCTTGCTCACAGGGGATCGCCTGATTGCTGGGGTCTTTTTGCAATTGTGGGGGTTTCCCCTACAGTTAAAAGTGCTATGAGCTATATAAATAAAGTTGAACTAAATTGAATTCATACAACTTTTGATGGTCCATGCCTAGATGATACCATGCAAAATTGAGCTCAATCAGAGTAGGCCTCTAGGAGGAGTTCGTAAAAATGCAAGGGGTGTTTTTTTTTTTTTTTTAGAATATCGGTGGATGCTTCTACCATGGATGTATGAAGTGTCACACACCTCAACCGAATTTTGTCAGCATTTCTTTCCTGAAGCAGGAGGTGGCACTATAACTTTTGTAGACTATTTTTATATAAACGTGTTCAGGGCGGGACTAATATCCATCATAGAAACTTTTGTGGAAATCGGACAAGTTTTGCTCAAGTTACAGCTGTCTGATAATTCACGGGACAGAGTCAAAATTCGCTATGGCGCTGTGGCCACACCTTTGAGCTTTTGCAAGACATTTATACAACTTTTGACGGCCCATTCCTATAGATGCTGCCATGTGAAAATGAGCTCCATCGGAGTAGTCCCCATGGAGGAGGAGTTCAAATGCGAGGGGTGGTTTTTGACAAAATTGGAGGCAGGGTGGCTTTGAGGCAAGATGGCAGACTTCCTGTTGGCTGTGCGTAAGGGTCACAATTATGGGGGTTTTTTTTTGCATGTCTTGAGGTGATGCACACCTCACCTGAATTTCGTATCTGTACGACAAACTTTATGGTCGCCAGTCTCCACTGACCTTGTACGTTTGGCCCTGCCCACAAAAATTCGGGGTGGGGGGGGCACATATTTTTCCTAGTTTATCAAATTTTTTACCGGCTCTGAAGTGTGTGCGAAAAAAAATGGCATTTTGGTTAACATTTAGAGGGTCAAAAATGCAAAGGTTTAGGCAAAATAATAATCCTAGCAATTACAGTAGGACTCTCGCCCACTGATGTCGTCAGTAGCCACAGTTACATGTGCGAAATTTCTTCAATCTGATTACAATTCAGATCACAACTTTACTGTTTACATGGATTCTCAAAAAGCTGATCCAATTAGGACGTACATTTCCATGTGTCACACGTTTGAACGGACTAAATCATTTTGACATGCGCACAATTATCCAACATTCCGGAAATAGCAGAAGAAGAAGCAACGTCTGATGTAAACAAACCCTGCTTTGTGTCTTTTTCTTTTTGAAATGGACCTGTATTGTGTTATTCAGACTGTACTTTTGCTTCTGCTGGTCTCCGTAATGAAACTACAAGTCAAGCAGTACATATTTCTGCATATGGCGAACAGAGGGAGACAGCAGGACGATACAGACCAGTTTTGTTTTATTCCCGCCATGTCTTCCGCTAGCTGCTGTAAAGGCAGAAATACATCACGTCGACGTGTGGCTGACGTACAGACATGTGCAGTAAACATATTTTCTACCCAAACTTCGGAATAAGTGTTTTCATGCGCACCAATTGGATTAACAATCGGCATAACCCACCCGTCTCAGTCAGAAGGAAATTTTGATCCGAATGAGTGTGATCGGGTCAGAATATTCAGATTGGCGTGTTTACATGAAGCATTTTTATTCCGATCAGGTTTTTAATCCGGTTACTTGTGTCCATGTAAACATGGCTAGTGGCTCGGGCAATAATGATGACTAAACAACTCCCATTCCCCAAAGTGCAAGATACAACACTTATGAATATAAGTCATAAAAGATCACACAAATAAGTCTGACAAACAAATAAACAAGGGTTCTTAAACAGTCGCTAATATTGGATGTCCCATTCATTTTCAATAATTCTGTAATTAATATTCACACAATCAAATACATCTCAGTGTTCAGTCCCTTTTATATTTGTCAAAGTCTAACATGTGATTGCCTATATACAGGCTACACCTCTTTGCATTCCACTTTTAAACACAGCCTACATTTGGGCCTGTAAAGCCTAACTGGGTTACCTGTTTTCAGACAAGAATACTTGCTTTCTACGGGCATGCACTAAAATTAAATGGACAGATTGAAAGGGGTGTAGGCTGAAGCAAAGCTTCTATGTGCCTACCCCTCAAAAATGCTTGACAAACCACAAAAACGTTAATAAAATTTCCAATAAAACAGTATTGTTTTACAAATTTATAAACTTTAAAAGTAAAACTCCTTTATAGATCTTGAATTTACTAAATGTGTAATTTTTAACTCAATAAAAGTGCTACATTTTCAAAACATGCAAAACTGTGGAAAAAAACATTTTAAATTAACAAGAGAAAAATGCATATTTGTAACTTAAAAATGTAAATTCACAAGTTTATAAATTACAAGAAAAGCTGCAAATATACGAAAAAAGCTCCCAATTTACATGAAAAAGTTCAAACTTTATAAGAAAAGCCACATTTAAAATATTGCTGCTGATGCAGTTTACTGGGGGAGAAAAAAGACAGAACATAATTTTTAGATAAGACAACTCTGGATTGCTGCTGAATATTCCAAGCCTCAACGTGGTATTTGGGATACCATTAGACAATAGTCAATTGGTGATTGTTTTGTATATTTTATCCCATACTTCCACATGTGAGTACACTCTACCTCTGCAAACTTTGAAAAGAACATGACTGCAATTTCAAAGATTTACAAAATGTATTTCTCAAAGTAGTTAACCTTAAGGAAAATCTCCTATCACCCCCCCCCCCAAACTGAACAATCAAACTTCGCCCAGTCCTCAAGACATATGCACTTTTATCACATGTTGACACTGTTCCTAGAGGTCTTAATGAAATGTCTGTGACATGGTTTGGTCAAAATACACCAACTTTTAGTTACTTCAGCACCATTTTTAACCCATTTTAACCAGCTTCTACAGAGCAACTTGTTTCAGTGCATGTTTCTTTAAATCCTTACAAGTTCATCCCACCCTCCTCTTTCATTAGCTTGAAATGTTTGGTTGAGGCAGGGCTCATTTTAAGGCTAATGTTAGCTGTAGACTAACTGTAGACAGACTGCGCTAAATAACATGACAAACGACTGAATTTGATATGTAAAAGCCCAAATAAAGCATTATCAGGTACAGTGGTGTGGAGTGTGAGTGTAGAAAGGATATGTCCCCGGTGTACAATAAACCCAGAAACACCCCTGAATGAGAGATTGGCTAAATGCTAGTGCTAGGCAGGCTAATCTATCTCCCTCTCTCTGCTGGTGTGATGTCCAAGGCAGTAGACAGATGGACCTCAGCTGGCTAGCCAAAGTGCTAGAGTCCCATACTCAACAGATAGCTCAGCCCTGGGAACAAAACTTAATTTTTACAGGTCCAAAATAATCATAATATTTACATCTGAGCACTTGAATGATGAGACTCCAGTAGACGGTAACAGATATTCCCTACTCACAAAAAGTTAGGGATATTTGGCTTTCAGGTGAAATTTATGGAAAATGTAAAAAGTTCACGCTACAGTGATATTATATCATGAAAGTAGGGCATTTAAGTAGAAACATGCAATGGTGATTTCCTCGTTTTAAACAATTTATTGAAACAAAAGCAAACAACAGTGGTGAGTGTAGCACAACAAAAAATGCCAATGTCTCAATAACTTGTCATGTGCCCTTGAGCATCAATTACAGCTTGACAATGACATCTCATGCTGTTCACAAGTTGACTTATTGTCTGCTGAGGCAAGGCATTCCACTGTTCTTGAAGGACAGCCCTCAGGTCATTGAGGTTGTGGGGTGCAGGGTTATAATAGGTTTTCTATGGGATTCAAGTCTGAAGAAAGTGCAGGCCACTCCATTGGCAGAACCCTAGCCTCCAACAGCCATTCCCTAATGGTGCAACCCCAATGAGCTGGAGGACTGTCATCCATGAAGATGAAATTAGGCCTGTGTTGTTCATGCAGGGGAACAATGACTGGATAAATGAAGTTGTTCAGGTAGTACTGGCTTGTCACTGCACCATTCACAAGGTATAGGTCAGGTCTGTATGGACTCACTAGACACACCTGCACAGAGTGTAATACCACCACAACAGTGGCTGATGCATAGCCCTCTCCTTGATGTCTCCAACATAGTTGGCGGTCATCATTTTTGCTCAACGTGAATCGACTTTCATCAGAGAACAGCACTGAGGCCCACTGGTCCCTTGTCCAGCGTAAATGCTACCTGGCCCATGCAATTGATGATGACTGTGCCTGGTGGTGTGGTCAGGTACCCTTGCAGGCCGTCTTGCAGGCAGACCACACTGATGTAAATAGTTTCGAATGGTCTGACGTAGGGCTGTCATCGTGGAGGAATTTCCCCTGCATTGACAGTGGAAAACTCAACAGCACGGTATGCGGCATTATTGCAAATGTTTTTAGGACCCTGTGGTCTCGTAATTTAGACGGGGTTCATAACTTATGTGGCAAATGACGGAAGCTATGTTGAGAGTCGCTGCAGCTCCACTCTCAACCTATGTGCATGTGTGACAACTGTGTGGAGCTCAGATCTTCCTACAGTCATGAACTGCTGATTCTGTTAAAAAAAAAAAAAATTGGTTATTTTCACAAAGCAGTGGCGGTAACTCCAGCATTTCAACTACAGGGTGTGTGGACTGGTTGGAGACAGGTGCGACATTCAGCTTATTTAAGCAGGACAGACTCCGTGCAGGACCCCACGTGACTCTTGTTTTCGTGTCGCTCCATAGTGATTTTTGAATAATGCCGCTGTCCAAAAAAAAAAAAAATCACATTCACACAGCAAACAAGCAATACACTATGCAGAAGCACAGTTTAATCATCAGAATCATAATCCAGCCATTATTTTATTAAATTTAGGATATTTTTTCACCTCGTCCCCCCACCACCACCTGCCACAAGCAATCTGGTATCATCAAAAGTAGTACAAATAACATGCTTTATGCTCTGCAAATATACTGCTAGCAATAAAAATACACTTAACATTTAACAATTTATTTAATAGTCAATAGAGGCACATAAGTGAACAAGATTTAACCACACACACAAAAAAGTGAACACTGCAGTTGTTGTAGTTGCTTGTTATCCTCCACGGTAGGCTTGTCCATAGCGTGGTATTACATAATTGCAATTATCGCGACAGCCCTAGTCTGACCTGACACTTGGGTGCCTCTCACCTCCCTTAAATGGGAAGGCTGTGGCGCAGGTGTAGTGTGACTGACTACTGATCAGAGGGTCATGGGTTCAATTCCCACTCTGTCTGCAGTCTGCATGTCGAAGTGTCCTTGAGCAAGACACTGCACCCCCAGTTGCTCCTGGTGGCCAGGCTAGCGCCTGTGTGTGTATAGCAGCTCTGCCACCATCAGTGTGTGAATGTGTGCATGAAAGGGTGGATAACAGGATCTGAAAAGCGCTTTGGTCATCCAGAGATGAGAAAAAGCGCTATATAAGTGAACGCCATTTACCATTTAAATGTGCCTGGAGTTGTGCACCTGTCGAACGCTGACAGATGCTGCTCTGACGTTGACAGCTGCGTCTGACACTCATCGCATCAGAGTACTTTTTTCTCCATTTTTGTTTATTATTGATTGTTTTTATCGATTTTATTTATTTTTTTTTATCCCTGTTTGTTGTTATTAGTTTTTATTTACTGTTACCTCTGTATTGGCCTCGCCTAAAAGTCCATCCGGATGCACGAGTAGCTGTTTTTGGCTAGCTGCGGGCTACCCATCTCAGCGCCTGGAACGCCATGGCTCCTTCTCCGTCATGTACCCGCTGTTTATCGCTCCTCGATAAGGTCTCTGAGCTGGAAACGAGGTTCTCCAATCTTTACAAAATTCGGGAGGCCGAAGACCACATCGACACCATCATTCTCGGGCGATCATCAGCTCCGGCCACTGCCTCGCAGCTGGCGGAAACTGCTACTTATTTGGGTGAGCTCAGTGCGTCTCCACCTACCTCTACACCTGCTCCAGCCTGCGCAGACGTCCATGACCTCAGCAACAAACACTGGTTTCGTCTCGGGGCTAAACCAAAAGCTTCGCTTGGTCCCTCTCATCCTCCATCTGCGCCCTGGACCTTGGTTCGACCAGCAAATGGCCATCGTCGTTCGACCGGAATGGGCCGCGCCTCTTCTCTTCCGGTGTCCTTGGAAAACAGATTTGATATCCTTTCCCTGGAGGATTTTCCCCACCTGGACACTGGCCGCCCGCCCGTGGACGCCCGTCACCCTCCCTCCTCTCCTTCAGTGGCGGCTCATGTCCGCAAACCCCAGATAAAGACCACCCATAGTGTGTCAAATTACACACCTGCTCCAGATAGAAGAAAAAAGCGCATCTCCCCGCCTTCACAACAACAACATCATCCTCTTCACATTTCCTCTCCACATCAGAATCCACCGACAACACCCCTCCCCCCCAGACAACGCTGGTAATTGGTGACTCGATCGTGAAGAACGTCAGAAGCAGGTATTGTGTGACTCAATTTTTTCCCGGGGCTAGAGTCTCTGATATTGAGGCTGTTATCCCTGACCTGCTGAATAAATTCCCTCGCGTACAAACTGTTGTTGTGCATGTGGGATGCAATAACATCCCAGATGAAGCGTCTAAGATTTTAAAAAGTGACTTCAGGAGCCTTCTGTCTACTCTTATGAACTGTGGCAGACGTGCGCTCATCTCTGGGCCTTTGGCATCTCTCAGGCGAGGCTGTAATCGTTTTAGCAGAACTCTCATTAATTCTTGGCTGTGTTTTACTTGTCCTATTTTTAACATTGTTTTGTTGACAATTTTAACTTATTTTGGAACCGCCCATCACTCATGAGGCCTGATGGCATCCACCCAAATGGATTTGGTGCACGTGTTTTAACAGACAATCTTCTCTATTTTATTCGGTGTTTTCTGGTACAGTGACTGAAATTTGGTGTGTTTACTCACTCTGAAGTTTCTGGGTTTGCCAAACTGCCCTTTTTTGGTCCTGTTCCCACGTATTGTGTCGATCCCATTAACTCGGGTGGTCTTTACCGTTTGGATCAGCCTTTGATTTATAATCCTTCAGAGATCGAGTCTGTCTCCCGTTGCCCTATATATTGTAACCCAGGACAAATACAACACAACCTGAAAAACACTCGCACTTCTGCAGCTCCTCCTCTTCCACCACCTTTCAACTTTGCCCCTGTCTCCTCCCTTAGAGAACCTTTTTCTGCTCCCTCTAAAGTTGATAAAAAGTTAAAAAAAAAAAACAGAATGCATAAACTTCCCAGATTGCTTAAACAAAATGTTGGTAAAATTCTAATCCAGCCTCAAGTCTCTAAAATTAATAATATTAATAATTTGGCCTCTGTCCCCCCCCTCCACAAAGTTTAAAAATTAAATGTGGCTTATTAAGCATTAGGTCTCTATCTTCTAAGTTTCTTCTGGTCCATGATCTATTAATCGATCACCAGATCGATCTACTATCCCTCACAGAGACCTGGCTCGGCCTTGATGATTATGTTAGTTTCAATGAATCAACTCCCTCTGGGTATTTAAACTGTCATAACCCCAGAGGTTCTGGTCGTGGTGGTGGAGTGGCGGCAATTTTCCATTCTAAATTACTAGTTAATGTTAAGCAGAAATTATGTTTTAATTCCTTTGAAGGTTTGGTCCTCAGTGTGGGGCCTGTTGGCAATCTTGGCTTGAACCCAATTCTCTTTGCCATAGTTATCGTCCTCCCACAGCCAATTCAGAGTTTCTATCGGATTTTGCCAAATTTTTAGCCGATTTAGTGCTGAAAACCGATAGAATAATTATTGTAGGGGACTTTAACCCCTTGCACTCTGGTCAATTTCCCTAAAAACGCCAAAAAATAACGTGCCCAAAGTAAATCAAAAGCTGTTCTTCAACCCTTTGCAGCATCTTCATGGGGTTGGTCTCATTTAAAAGAAAACGCTTTGAATTTTTTGGCAAAACAGTCATAATCTCTCTAAGTGCTCCGGCCACTGAGTAACAGTCATCTAAACATAGTCAGAATCAGAATCAGAATCAGAATCAGGTTTATTGCCATTGTTCATGTAGTACACAAACTAGGAATTTGTCTCGGTACAATGCTGCAACATTAAACATGATAAGATAAGAGAAATAAACTATACATGTAATAAAGTGTAGGATAAGATTAAGTGATACTGGTCAACAGTTAAAATATATATTAGCCAGCAGCAGATACTGTGGAGAACTATATAGTGCAGTCGGTAATGCAGGAAGAAAACAGTGATGATTGACATGAGTCTGGTTGAGTTGCTGTACATGGTGCACGAGAGTCATTTAGTGTTCAGCAGTCTAATGGCAGAGGGGAAGAAGCTGTTCATGTGACGGGAGGTTTTAGTCTGGATGGACCGAAGTCTTCTACCAGAGGGGAGGGGGGCAAACAGTACATGACCAGGGTGTGAGGGATCGGCTATGATCCGGCCAGCACGCCTCCGGGTCCTGGAGATGTACAGATCCTGGAGAGATGGGAGCTTGCAGCCGATCACCTTCTCAGCAGTGCGCACGACGCGCTGCAGCCTTAGTCTGTCCCTGGCAGTGGCTCCTGCGTACCACACGGTTATGGAGGTGGTGAGGATGGACTCGATGATGGCTGTGTAGAACTGCACTAACATCTTGGTGGGTAGCTTGAGCTTCCTCAGCTGCCGCAGGAAGAACATCCTCTGCTGGGCTTTTTTGATGAGTGAGCTGATGGTCAGCTCCCATTTGAGGTCCCTGGTGATGGTAGTGCCTAGGAAGCGGAAGGAATCAGCAGTGGTGATGGGAGAGCCTGAGAGGGTGAGGGGGGGCAGAGGAGTAGTGACTTTCCTGAAGTCTACAATCATCTCCACTGTCTTCAGAGCGTTCAGCTGCAGGTTGTTATTGCTGCACCAGGACGCCAGCTGGGCCACCTCTCTCCTGTAGGCGGACTCGTCGCCGTTGGAGATGAGCCCGATGAGGGTGGTGTCGTCCGCAAACTTGATCAACTTGACAGACTGGTGGCTGGAGGTGCAGGAGTTGGTGTAAAGGGAGAAGAGTAGGGGGGAAAGTACACAGCCCTGGGGTGATCCGGTGCTGATGCTAGTATAGTCTGAGACAGTCTTTCCCAGCCGCACATGCTGCCTCCGGTCCGTCAGGAAGTCGATGATCCACCTGCAGAGGGAGTCAGGCACGTTGAGCAGGGACAGCTTGTCCCGGAGCAGAGCGGGGCGGATGGTGTTGAATGCGGAGCTGAAGTCCACAAACAGGATCCTGGCGTAGGTTCCCGGGGAGTCCAGGTGCTGCAGGATGGAGTGGAGGGCCAGGTTGACTGCATCGTCTACAGACCTGTTGGCTCGGTAGGCAAACTGCAGCGGGTCCAGGAGAGGGGTGGTGATGGACTTGAGGTGGGACAGGACCAGGCGCTCAAAGGACTTCATGACTACAGAGGTGAGCGCTACAGGTCTGTAGTCATTAAGTCCAGTGATCCGTGGCTTCTTGGGGACAGGGATGATGGTGGAGGATTTGAGGCAGGACGGCACGTGGCATAACTTAAGGGAGGTGTTAAAGATGTCTGTGAATACAGGAGTGAACTTGAAGGAAATATATTTCGCCTGGGTGTTTTATTGGATACAAATGCTTGCAAATAACACACAGCTTCAGATCCGGGCTGGAAAATGCAACAGAAATGTAGAACCAAGTGTTATCCAGCTGAGGTCAAAATTTTGTAACAATACCACAAAAAAATGAATATATTACACAGCTTTGTTCTCAGGTTGTACCCAGGCGTTTTTGAACTGTGCCAAATGGCACAGTTTGGAAAAACGTCTGTAACTTTTGAATGATTCAATATAGAAGCTTCATCTTGGGCTCTAATGAAAGGTGACACTCAGGACTGTGTGTGTGTGTGTGTGGGGGGGGGTTGCGACGGACATCGCCCGGTGCACGGGTTCGTGCGCCGCGGTCCGTCATGTGGCGATGACGCACAGTTGTAATTTACCGATCGGTCAAAAGTAATTTTTGATTACAATTTTCAGGGATAAAGAATAATTTAGCTTATAACACTTACCTGTTCACAACAGCAGCGTAGCTGGTGAACTTCTCTTCCTCATTGTCAGACGAACATGAAGCTGGTCCGCTTGTTACGGACTCGTGGTTCTGGTCTCGCGACCCGGTCAAACCATAATTCCATTATTGCGGTTTTGCGCTTCCATGATTGCGGTTTTGGCGAACGATTTTTCATAACAAATAAGAACAGTAGTTAGAAAAAAAAGACTGGCGAACGCCTGTGTGTCACCCAGCCTTACACAAAACAGCTTTCAAACTTCTGTGCTTCAATTGGCTGGCTGTATTCGCAGCCGTTGGTAGGCGGGTCCTTCTTGCTAGGTTTTCAGTCATTGGTTCTTCAAGGTTTCAGAAACCCAATTCAAGGCTCTTATTAGTCGAATGAGAGGTCAATCACATCTAAACCAATCAAAGCACTCCTTTGGCTTTCTGTTCGCGGCTGTGTCTGTAGTGGAAGAACGGAAATGCAGGTGTTTTTTTTTCAGTGCCTCCTAGGACGCACAGTGTGCGTACTAGGACGCAGAGACGTGCCCGCCCGCGGTACACCGAAGTGCAACAGGTTAATATACATGTTGATGTTGAGAGTGACTGTATTAAGGCTTTCAATTCAATTTTAGACTCAGTGGGGTTTTCCCAAAAAGTAAAAAATTCTACCTATTATTTCCACCATACATTGGACCTTGTTTTGACTTATGGTATAAATATTGAAAATCTGGTTGTGTCTCCTCATAATCCTGTACTGTCTGACCATTGTCTGTTAATTTTTGATTTCATTATCTCTGATCACTTATTTCCTAAAGAAAAATACTACTACAGCAGATGTCTTTCTGATGACATTGTTGCTAAATTTTTGCAGATTGTCTCCTCTATGCCATGGGTCAACACAACAGAAACACCTGAAATAAGTGATGGAGAGTCTGCTCCATTCGTGATTGATCGTATGGTTGATGGTGTTACTGCCTCTCCGCATCGGACTCTAGATTTGGTAGCCCCTTTAAAAAAGAAAAAGTCTAACTAGAGATTTCTTACCCCTTGGTTTAACTCAGAAACTCGTGGCTTAAAACAGAAAACTCGTCAATTAGAAAGAAAATGGCATTCAACTAATTCAGATGAATTCTACTTGGCGTGGAGAAATCATCTCTTAATCTATAAAAAATCTCTTAGAAAAGCTAGATCAAGCTATTATTCTGCATTAATAGAAGCAAACAAGAATAACCCCAGGTTTCTCTTCAACACTATAGCCAGGCTTACAAAGAGCCATGACTCGGTCAATCCTCGCATCCCCCCTGAGCTTTCTAATCAGGACTTTCTGAACTATTTCAATCTTAAAATTTTATCTATTAGAGATGAAATCAGTCAGATTCTTCCTACCGTAAACTCTAGTACATTAACTACTGCAACTCCCTCAATTGATATTTGCTTAGGTAAGTTTACTCCAATCGACCTCTTAGAGTTGGATAAAATAATTTCCTCTTCTAAGCCTCCATCTTGCCTTCTGGACCCTATTCCTTCCAGGTTATTTAAAATTATTTTCCCAATTATTGGTAGCCGTATTCTTCTTATCATTAATTCTTCTTTAACTCTGGGTTATGTTCCACTGACTTTTAAAACTGCTGTAATTAAACCTTTACTTAAAAAACCAACGCTCGATCCTGGAGTTTTGGCCAATTATCGACCAATCTCTAATTTGCCTTTCATTTCAAAAATCTTGGAAAGAGTTGTTGCTGTGCAATTATCTGACCATTTGCAGGGAGTTGGTTTGTTTGAGGTGTTTCAATCTGGGTTCAGAGCTCATCACAGCACTGAAACTGCCTTAGTGAAGGTCACTAATGACCTCCTGACTGCATCTGATAATGGACTTGTCTCTGTTCTTGTTCTTTTAGATCTCAGTGCAGCCTTTGACACTATCAATCATGCCATTCTACTTGATAGATTGGAACACTTTGTTGGACTCAGTGGAACTCCGTTGCAGTGGTTTAGATCTTATTTGTCTGATAGATTTCAGTTTGTCCATGTCAATGATGGATTTTCTTCCAGCTCTAAGCTCAGTCACGGAGTTCCACAGGGATCTGTGTTGGGCCCTACTCTTTTTAGTCTATATATTCTCCCGTTGGGCAATATCATCAGAAAGCACTGTATACATTTTCATTGTTACGCAGATGACACACAACTATACCTGTCAATGAAGCCCGATGATTGTGATCAGTTGGCCAAGTTAGATGCCTGTCTTAAGGACATCAAAGCTTGGATGACTTGTAATTTTTTACTATTGAACTCTGATAAGACTGAAGTCATTGTTGTTGGCCCAAAACATCTTAGAAATTCCTTTTCAGATTATGCCCTTAATTTAGATGCGGCCACTCTCACTCTGAACAGTTGTGTGAGGAACCTTGGAGTGATTTTTGACCAGGATTTGTCCTTTACTTCACATATTAAAACTGTTTCTAAGACCGCCTTATATCATCTGCGCAATATTGCTAAGATCAGGAGCATCTTGTCTCTGGGTGATGCTGAGAAACTGATTCATGCCTTTGTCAGTTCGCAATTAGATTATTGTAATTCGCCATTATCTGGTTGTCCTAAAGTATCTTTAAAAAATCTTCAGTTGATTCAAAATGCTGCTGCTAGAGTTTTAACTGGTTCTAGAAAAAGAGATCATATTTCCCCGGTTCTGTTCTCCCTCCATTGGCTTCCCATTGAATTCAGAATCAAGTTTAAAATCCTTCTTCTTACTTTCAAAGCTCTTAACAATCTGGCCCCCCAATATATAAAAGATCTGATATTACTTTACCATCCTAATAGAGCATTACGCTCCCAAAATGCTGGCTTACTTGTGGTGCCCAGAATCTCCAAAAGTACGGTGGGAGGCAGAGCCTTCTGCTACCAAGCTCCTTCTCTCTGGAACCAGTTACCACTCTGGGTCCGGGAGTCAGACTTGGTCTCTGTTTTTAAGAACAGGGTAAAATCCTTCCTTTTTAATTTAGCTTTCGTTTAAGGAGGGTTTTTGTGTCTTTTAACCCCACTCTTGTTCTATTGTTATCTGATCCATACTGCTGGTTGACCTCCAATATTGTACTTGGCATCTTATTGCTATGTTCTTTATGTCTGTCCTTTCCATCCTCCCTATCCCCTCATCCCCAGCCAGTCGCAGCAGACGACTGCCCCTCCCTGAGCCTGGTTCTGCTAGAGGTTTCTTCCTTCCAAATGGGAGTTTTTCCTCTCCACTGTCGCCTAGTGCTTGCTCATAGGGGATCGTCTGATTGCTGGGTCTTTCTGTGATTGTGTGGTTTTTTTCTGCACTGCGGCGCCACGAGACGGCTTTTGTTGTGATGTGGCGCATTATAAATAAAGCTGAATTGAATAAAGCTGAATTGAATTGAATGGTATTCATCATCTGGTTCTGCAGGGCACTGTTCACAATGAAGCGGTTATCAGCGTGGGATGTGGCCAAAGGACGTCCACTTCTATGGCCACTTCCCTCTGAGAACATCCTGTTTGAAGCCTCGCAATGGCGAGGTACTGTTGATCAGTTGTTAGGTGTTGTCTTGGTTTCATGATGTCAAAATATGAACAGCATGAGGAAGAGGGCTCTTTAAATACCAATTCTAATTGAACCAGAAAATGTACTGGTTGATTCATGGATCAAACACCTGTTGTGAATTTTGCTGTAAAGCACCTTGTTAAAGAACAGCAAGTTATGCAGAAAGTACTGAAATATTGAACAGTTGGACATGTGCATTCAAAAGGTTAGAGAAAGTCAAATTAAGTTCACCTGTAAAGGTTATAGTGCATTTTAGATGCATCCTGAAATTTCACCCAAAAGTCGAATATCCCAAACTTTTTGTGAGTAGTGTATAAGCATTAGATGGAACACAGCTAACATTTTCCTGGCAAACTGAGGTGCCATATTCTGTAGGTAATTATAATGGCTGACAGCATTTCTAACATTCTGAAAACAGGATACACGAACAATTGTTTGTTGTTATTACTGTAATCAAACATTGCCTGGCCAAAAAAAGTTACACACTAATATTTTGTCGGACCACCTTTAGCTTTGATTACATCCTGCATTTGCTGTGGCATCGTTTCGATAAGCTTCTGCAATGTCACAACATTTATTTCCATCCAGAGTTGCATTACTTTTTTGCCAAGATCTTGTATTGATGATGGGAGAGTCGGACCACTGCGCAAAGTCTTCTCCAGCACATCCCAAAGATTCTCACTGGGGTTAAGGTCTGGACTCTGTGGTGGCCAGTCGATGCGTGAAAATGATGTCTCATGCTTCCTGAACCACTCTTTCACAATTTGAGCCCGATGAATCCTGACCTTGGCATCTTGGAATATGCCCATGCCATCAGGAAAGAAAAAATCCATTGATGGAATAATCTTGTCATTCAGTATATTCAGGTAGTCAGCTGACCTCATTCTTTGGGCACATAACATTGCTGAACCTAGACCTAGACCAGTAATTATCCAATGGGAGGCTCTTACCTATTTGCTTTGCGAAATCCAGGTGGTGACTTTTCTTTGGCCAGGCAGTGTATAAGTAAGCTATGTCTATGGGACACGACTTAGACTAGCCTGGTGACTAGCCATGTCCTATCTAGTGTTACACACACACACACACACACACATATATATACACACACACACACACACACACACACACACACATACACACACACACATGGCCAGAAAGGATGTCACAACCGATCACAGCCAATAGAATAACTGGACTGATGTCATGTGTTTCTACCAAGCAGTTGTGGCAAGAGTAAGTGTGACCCCAACTGAGCAGGAGGTCAGAATGTTTTCTCAATCACCTATAACCTAGTTCTAGTCAGGTCATCAATTAGCTTCTTCCCACCATCAATAAAAAAGTGAATCATTTATCATATATCCCCTTTAAAGATGAGAATTACAAGTATTCTAATCGATAAGATAAGATAAGCTAAGATAAGATAATCCTTTATTAGTCCCACAATGGGGAAATTCCAGGACTGCAACAGCACAGGGATAGCAACACTGACAGCAACAATCAGAAGACAAGAAAAAACAAGAGCAGTGAGTATACATATGTACCTATAAATATATAAATATAGACACACAGTGCGGAGCATTGTAGCTAGATGGAATAAATATATAAATATATAAACACACACACAGTGCGGAGCATTGTAGCTAGATGGAATAAATATATAAACACACACAGTGCGGAGCATTGTAGCTAGATGGAATGAAACAGCATAACTGTCTACTTAGTTATCCTACATGGTATGATTATTACCCATACATATTGTCACCCTCCGTAGCGACCGGTATTTTCCTAGTTGTATCCCGGAGGGGACCATTGTGTAAGTCTATTGTGTCTTTTGCATTCAATACTATTAGGTTGTCACGTCTTTTTGCCATCTCTGTGAGCAGCCCTGCTTAGGTTGTACAGTCTGACAGCCGTAGGTAGGAAGGACCTGCGAAACCTCTTGGTTGTGCACCTAGGATGATATAGTCTGTTGCTAAATGAGCTCCTCAGTGCATTCAGTATGTCCTGCATAGGGTGGAACTCGGACTCCAGCAGAGAGGACAGTTTAGTCACCATCCTTCTCTCTCCCATCTCCTTCACTGGGTCAAGGCGCTGCCCCAGGACAGAGCTAGCTTTCTTGATCAGTTTGTTCAGTTTCCTCCTATCGGCTGCTGTAACGCCACTGCCCCAGTAGACCACTCCAAAAGTGATGGCTGATGCCACCACCGTGTCGTAGAATGACTTCAGCAGCACCCCTTGTACACCAAAAGACCTGAGTCTCCTCAGTAGGAACAGCCTGCACTGTCCCTTCTTGTAGAGTGCGTCAGTATTGTGTGACCAGTCTAGTTTATTGTTCAGATGAACACCCAGGTACTTGTAGGATGTCACCATCTCGATGTCAGTTCCCTGTATATTTACTGGTGCTGTGAGGGGTTGTCCTTGCCTGCGGCGGTCCACCACCAGCTCCTTAGTTTTCCTAGCGTTGATCTGGAGGCAGTTCCGATGGCACCAGTCCACAAAGTCCTGGATAAGCCCTCTGTACTCAGCTTCATCTCCGTTGAAGATGAGGCCAACAATCGCAGAGTCGTCAGAGAACTTCTGTAGATGGCAGTGTGTTGTGTTGTGTAAGAAGTCCGCAGTATAAAGGGTGAACAGGAAGGGAGCCAAAACCGTTCCCTGGGGGGCCCCCGTGCTACCGATGATCGTGTCGGACACACAGTCCTGGGTTCTCACAAACTGTGGCCGGTTAGTGAGGTAGTCCAGGATCCATGATGACAGGTGCTGGTCCACCCCTGCGCACAGCAGCTTGTTCTTCAGGATCATTGGTTGGATGGTGTTGAAAGCACTGGAGAAGTCAAAGAACATGATCCTCACCGCATTCCCGGGCTTCTCCAGGTGGGACAGAGAACGGTGAAGGAGGAAGATCACCGCATCCTCCACCTCAATGCCATGCTGGTAGGCAAACTGGAGTGGATCCATCGCTGGTCCCACCAGGTGGCGGAGGTGAGCAAGGAGCAGTCTCTCCAGGGTCTTCATCATGTAGGACGTCAGGGCCACTGGTCTGTAGCTGTTCAAATCTTTGGGGTGGGAAGTCTTTGGTACAGGTACCACACAAGATGTTTTCCACAACTGTGGTACCCTCCCCAGCTTCAGGCTCAGGTTGAAGATGTGCTCCACAATCCCACACAGCTGGTCTGCACAGGACTTGAGGAGCTTTGCGCTAATGCCGTCCGGTCCCGACGCCTTCCTCGCCTTGATCTTCCTCAGCTCCGTCCTCACCTGAGTCTTAGTGAGGGTCAGATTGGGGGGGCTGTGTGCTGGGAGTGGGGGGGTGATGGTGGAGTGGGGTGTGGGCAGCAGGACTTGATGTCTTCAGAGGCAGCAGTGGTTGTTGTGCAGTCGGGGGGGAGGGCGGTTGGTCAAACCTATTGAAAAACAGGTTCAGATTGTTCGCCCACTCCCTGCAGTAAATTGCAGTACATCAATAGTTTCTTAATTTGGTAAAAACGATATGACTTCTACAAGGGTATTGTATGATTATTATGTAAGAGTGATAATAAAAATGAAGTAAAACAGTTCTTCATGCAATCTTTTTAAGATGTAAATAAAAATCATGGCCTCTACATTATTTGTTATATCACAGAAAATATATGAGAACCTGTATGTCTAGACCAGCAAGACACTTAATGAGCAAACCATTTCCCAGGTCTATTCAAACTCAAAATATTGCATACAAACACTCAAACCACTGAGCAATATCTGAATATGGCAGATGTTCTTCCTCCTTTCTTCTTTGCTCTCCCCCTCCACCCCCTCTCATGCAGCAGTCTGCTGTTGAACCTCATGTTCCAGCCGCTATTCTGTGAGACATCTGCACCTCACTCACTCTTTCTTTCTTTCTATTCTATCTCATCTTTCCTCCGTGCACACAGAGACACACACAAGACAGAATTCTTTGCTTGATGACAGATGGCAAGTCAACAATTGTACAGCATTAGTCTCTCAAAACACAGACACACACAGCACATGCACACGCAAACACAGAAACAAACACCACCTCCTTGTCCTCCTGTCCCTTTGTGCCCAATCCCTTGTCAGATGCCTTGATTTGCTTCTTACAGCTGAGTGTGTGTGTGTCCCTCTTTACCTTGGTATATTAAGCACTAGTTTAATGAGAGCATCGTGAGGAGCGAGCCCCAGCCAGTAGACCATATGGGGGCCATTTAGCCCCCTCAGAACACTGAGCCAAGCCTCCATGACATGATTACCACTGCTGTCCACTGCTCTACACCAGTGTCAGATTGGGAATGGGGAATTTTATCATGAACAGCTAATTAATGACTGGAGATTGGCAATGAGCGACAGAGATGAGTGATGGAGGGGAAAAAATCGTGTTCCCTTTTGGTGTCTTCTTCCATTTTTATCCAGCTAAGGAACTCCGATAAATCGTGTTCCCTTTTGGTGTCTTCTTCCATTTTTATCCAGCTAAGGAACTCCGATTCTCTGGAATATGTACCTACACAAACTACATAATCTCACAAACGTGCATAAATAAATTTGCACATATATACATATAAAACATGAGCTGCTAGCCAAGCATACCAAGGCTCATCTGTGTCTTAAATCTGGACCTAAACATTTCCCATAATGTGAAAAAAACAACACTACACTACTACTGGGGTGAACACATAAAAACAAGGAACATGGTTACAGAGCATCAAATTTTGTTGTTGGTTACCTCTTACCTCCGCCAAGGAGGTAATGTTTTTGCCGGGGTTTGTCTGTTTGTCTGTTTAGGGCCTTTTCCACTAGCACGCTTTAGCGCGACACGGGACGGCTCAGCACGCTTTGTACGCTTTTCCACAAGCCCCAACACGGTTTAACAGCCGCGATTCTCAGCCCCGCTCCAGGGCAGGGTACAGCAGTGCTGAGCTGTGCCGTGTTGTGACATTAACAGACTGGTCGCCGCTGATTGGTCAGGTCGTAACCGGCGCTGATTGGTCAGGTTGTAACCGCCCCTCTCCTCCTCCTCATCTACCAAATCTTCACGACCTTCTCAATAAAGTTTTTGAAAAAAAAAAAAAAAAAAAAAAAGAATCTTCACGACCGCCTTTACTCAGCACGCAACCACTGTTGGCGGTTCCTTTTCAGTGTATTGCTGTGCTATTTTCATTTATTCTCTATCAAAAATGGCTTTGCGTAATAAGGGTGTTCCATGGACCAATAAGGAGCTGCAGTGTCTGCTCACTGCATTGTCAGACGAACGTATTCAGCGCGAGTTAGACGGAGCCGCCCGGAATGAAAAAATATACCGGGAGGTCTCGACATCGGAGTCCTTTAACGGTGAGTTTTAATTTTTTTTTACTGTGCGTTTTTTCGCAAATACATTCAGTAAGACGCTCAGTTTATTTATGCAATAAAAAAGCTGTTCATTTGTGGATGGATCGCTGCTTTATTGCAGCACACTGCGGACTAAAGCTTTTATTGCAATTATTCATGTGAACAATACGCTGAAATAAGCTTATGTATTCTTGTTAAAAACTATTGTCTTTTCTGTATATATTGCACTTTCGTGCTGTATTTTATTGTGTGCATTTTCCTTGTAGAATCATCCCACGCGGCCGCCGTGACAGCCCGCACGGATTATTCAACCGAGCCTTCCTGAACCAGAGCTGGCAGAGACGCTTCATTCTACCGAGCCTCAGCACTCAGTGGTCGGCGTGTATAAAATGTCGATTAACCTTCATGTTGTGTTGCAAAGTTTTTTTTTATTTTAATATTTTGTATATAATAAAATGGAATTGTTTTGGAAAGTGTGGTTTGTCTGTTATAACACTGAATTATAAAACAGTATAATTACATAGAAATTCCATTGCCTAGTCTGACCAAAATGATGCTGAGGGTCAACCATTGTAAAGGTAATGTAATTTTTAACTAGACCAAAAAAGAAATCTTTTTGTAAGCTTTCTGTTCTTTTTATTGAAATAGCATTAAAAAATCAGCACCAAGTCAAAGGTACAAGTATATGTAAATTGAATGTTCTATCGGCATTCCAAATTCAGAGATTTACAATACTTTAGAAGGAGTGTAGCATCATCTAAACGGAAAATAATAATACTGTTGTTCCAAACGTTGACCTGAAGGTGAAAAACATGAATTTTTTTAATTCAGTACATCCAAAATGCCCTAGGATGTGGTGTTGGCCAGTGTGCCACCATCTCATTATTTAACACAAATAAAAACAAGTTTCAGCTCATTATTTCTAGGTCATTTGGCAGTTAATTCAAAACAAAAGTGACTTGTGTTGTTGCAGCTTAATTATGAGATAAAATTAATTGTGAGATAAAACCACAGAGCGAGCAAGGAAATAATCCTTGGATCCTCCATTTTTTGTCTCCTGTAAATAAGGACTCAGTCCGGTGCGTAACGTCACGGGAGTGTGGCCCCGCCTCGCTGAGAATCTGCTGCTGCCCCGCTTCTAAAACCTCCTAACACAAACCATCACAGCACAAGCACAGCACCGTGCTAATGGAGACAGAAGCATTCCGAGCCGTACTGAAGTGAATCGAGCCGTACCGAGGTGTGCTGGGCTAGTGGAAAACAGGCTTTTGTTTGTCTGTTTGTCTGTCTGTTGGTTAGCAAGATAACTCAAAAAGTTTTGGACGGATTTCGATGAAACTTTCAGGCGTTGTTGGAAATGGTACAAGGAAGAACTGATTAAATTTTGGTGGTGATCCGGATCACCGTCCAGAAGAAAACCGCCATTATGGAAAATGCCATTTTCGTGAATAACTACTGAACCACTAATCCTATCATTGTCAATCCAATTGCTAGTCATATGTTCTCATGGTCAAGGAATCTGAAAACATACACACAAACACTGTATGGGGGGAACTGTGGCCGCCATTACGGAAAATGCCATTTTCCTGAATAACTACTGAACCACTAATCCTATCATTGTCAATCCAATTGCTAGTCATATGTTCTCACGGTCAAGGAATCTGAAAACGTACACACAAACACTGTATGGGGGGAACTGTCGCCGCCATTACGGAAAATGCCATTTTCCTGAATAACTCGTCGGCCTCCGTCGGTCTATGATGACCATGGAAGAGAATCCTAAACGTCTACTCTGCTGGAACAGCACCGCCTGTGGCTGAACAGGCCGATGCGCGAATGACAGTCCCTGTCACACAGGTCACACTTGTGGGTGGTCTCCGTGCTGCTGGGTCTGTGGCGGTTCTTCCTGCGGGTCCTTTTTTCAACTGCTGCAGCAGTCAGTCTCTCTTCACCCGCCTTGAGCTGTCTGGTCAGGGTGCCTCTCCATTTGGAGCGGTCCGTTGCAAGGTCCTCCCAGCGCTCTGTGTTGATATCCAGGGCCTTCATGTCTCTCTTGCAGACGTCTCTAAAGCGCAGCTGTGGGCGGCCAACGTCTCTCCTGCCAGTTGCCAGTTCTCCATAGAGGACGTCTTTGGGGATTCTGCCATCCTCCATACGGTGAACGTGGCCTAGCCAGCGGAGCCTGCGCTGCCTGAGTAGAGTGAACATGGAGGGAAGGTCGGCGCGGGACAGAACTTCTGTGTTGGGCACTTTGTCCTGCCAGGATATGTCCAGGATGTGGCGAATGCAGCGCAAGTGGAAGGAGTTCAGTCTCTTTTCCTGCCGGACGTATGTTGTCCACGTCTCACTCCCATAGAGCAGTGTGCTGATGACGCAGGCATTGTACACTGCCATTTTCGTCTTGACAGAGAGTTTGGGATTCTCCCACACTCCTGAATAACTACTGAAACACTAATCCTATCATTGTCAATCCAATTGCTAGTCATATGTTTTCATGGTCAAGGAATCTGAAAACGTACACACAAATACTGTATGGGGGGGAACTGTGGCCGCCATTACGGAAAATGCCATTTTCCTGAATAACTACTGAACCACTAATCCTATCATTGTCAATCCAATTGCTAGTCATATGTTTTCGTGGTCAAGGAATCTGAAAGCGTACACACAAACACTGTATGGGGGGAACTGTGGCCGCCATTACGGAAAATGTCATTTTCGTGAATAACTACTGAACCACTAATCATATCATTGTCAATCAAATTGCTAGTCATATGTTTTCATGGTCAAGGAATCTGAAAACGTACACACAAACACTGTATGGGGGGGAACTGTGGCGCTTGGTGGAGGTCTGCGCTCTCCGAGTGCTTTTCTAGTTAAAAATACATTTTAAAGTGACACTCTGCCAAAAATCGAGTTTTTTTTTTTTCTTGTTAGCATACTTGCAACATGTTTTTTATGACTTAAAAGACATATCAAGAGCAAAATCACTCAAATGTGACATATCTCTGTTTTCTGCTTTAAAGCTTCACTTAAGCCCCGTCCCTTGAAAAAAAGGCAAGTTTAGACTGAGCGTTTTTGCTGACGTAACCACAATATATACAGCACTGGCACATCTATAGTGTTGAGCCAATCAGGACTCTCTGGCCTAACTGAAGTTAGCCTCCACGCCAGTTAGCATGTTTGGACAACTGCTTTGAAAACTTGACTCAAGTTAAGATTGGTTTTTACTAATAAACTGCTTTTAAGGACCGATGCAGTTTCAGTCATTATCCTGAGCCACCATGCATATAATTGGGCATGTCCTTCAACCAGTAAGTCTTTTTATCACAGGATTTATTCTGTTTAATGAAGCACTAGCCACTATTAGCCTTGTAGTATGTGGGTGAGCCTGTAGCCTGTAGTCACAGAGCCTGGCGCTTGAAGAAAGGAAAAGTGAAAAGATTTTGACATGAAAGTTTAAGACAATGAAAGGTTTTGTTTTTGTTTCTAGAAAAAAGGCATAAGATACCATTTTAGTCAGTGTAGATTTGTTTTTATAAGGGATTTTATATAGGGCAGTGATAACCTGATGGCAGTGCAGACGGACGCAGCAGTCCCTCTCTCTCCTTGTTTAATGTCGCCTCAACAATATTTAAGTGTATGTTCATGTGCTTTATGTCCACTTATGGATGTGCGTAGTTCACCAATGACGTTGCTCACAAGTTACAGTCGCCACAGCCTTCTGGAGATAAGGAATAAGACCAAACATCACATCTTGGACCAGAACGTTACAGAGTAACTTCGAGGCCTGGGACTTCTCCCCCAGACGTCCACATCGCCGGACCCATCTGCTGTATCTCATCCTGAGAGGAAGCACCGAAAGCGGTGTGAGAGAAAGCGGAAGCGGGGTAAGTGTAGAAGCATCCGGGCTAGGCTAGCTGCTAGCCTGAGCAGACCTCCATTACTATCCCTCATTCTGGCCAATGTACACTCACTAGACAACAAAATAGACAGCCTAAGTCATGCCCCCTCTACTTCTACATATGGGACCTTAAATCAGAAAAATTCTCCATTGAAAAGAATGGCAAGAGCAAAATTACCTTTTGATCCCGATTGAATTTTGTCACGAGTTACATATATGATATTTGTCAATAGGGCTGTCGCGGTGGAAGAATTTCCTTTGCGGTGACGGTGGACAGCTCAACACCGCGGTATGCGGTATTATTGCAAATGTTTTTAGGACCCTGTGGTCTCGTAATTTAAACAGGGTTTATAACTTATGAAGCAAACGACGGAAGCTGCGAGACTTGCTGCAGCTCCGCTCTCAACTTCATGTGCATGTGTGACAATTGTGTGGAGCTCCGCTCTTTCTACAGGCATGAACTGCTGATTCTGTTTAAAAAAAAAAAGATCATTTTCATAAAGCAGTGGCGGGAACTACAGGGTGTGTGGACTGGAGACTGCAGCGACATTCAGCTTATTTAAGCAGGACAGTCTCCATACAGGACCAAGCGTGGCTCTTGTCTCCATGATTTCTATTACTGTGATTTTTGCCGCTGTCCGAAAAATCACGTTCAAACAAATAATGCAGTATGCAGTAGTTTGGCTCTCGGAGCTCATACACAGGAGCATACACAGTCAGGATCATACACACTCCGCTCAGAAGGAAATAACATGCTTTGTGCCCTTTCAATGCTCACTGTCATGGCTGTATTTAGCAAGGAGTCCAAACACTTTCACCACTAACTGTCTGCTGGAGTCCGTCTGGAGAAAGAGTGCCCCAAACGGTGCTGCTGCCGCTTCATACTGGGTGCAAACATGCTGTTGGCAATAAAAATACACTTCATTTAACAATATATTTAATAATCAATGGGGGCACATAAGTGAACAACGAGATATAGCCACACACATAAAAAAAGTGAACGCCACAGTTTTTGCAGTTTCTCGTTTTCCTCCGTGGTAGGCGTGTCCATAGCGCGATATTACATAATTGTGGTTATCACGACAGCCCTATTTATCAATTTAAAAGTTAATTTTCTACATAAATAACAGTGTAGGTTGTTGTCTAACTGTTAAGGTATAAGGTTATGAAAATACTTAAATTACAAAACTACAAACACAGATGGATGGAGCTTATGTCATTTTTTCAAAGCACGCCCAGGGTGAAGTTACTAACAGTCCTCTGGATCAGCGGCAGCTCTCACAATACCTTTGTGTTGTTTTTCTCCTCTTTGGATTCTTCTTTTATCGATCAGGAAATAGGAGATGGTTTTAGTAATCTCCTGCCATGTTCGTGTTTAGTGACGTGGGAAGATGGGAGTTGTTGTCCGCTAATCATTAAAACAAAAACTAAATATTATTCTGTTATTATACGACAGCCAACAGCTTGACTTACATGGAAAATTATCATTTAATTTGACAAACATATGTGTAACTTGTGGCAAAATTTGATCGGGATCAAAAGATAATTTTGTTCTTGCCATTCATTTCAATGGAGAATTTTTCTGATTTAAGGTCCCATATACGGAAGTAGAGGGAGTGTTATTATCACTTACGTTATCAACGTTGTTGATAATGTCGATCATAAAAAGTTGTCGACACAGATTTTTATTGTTGATTTGTTTAATTTTAATGTTTATATGCATGCCATAGGAATGTTCAGTTTAAGTCTTCCAGCGAAGAAGAAGAAGAGGAGCGCATCATGGCAACATGGTGAGAAAATCATGGAGAAGGCCAAAAGTTTCGAAAGTATGGGAGGATTTTACCAAAATAAATAAATGAAACAGGTCAAATGTAGACTGTAAAGTAGTGTTGTCACATCACAGCTGCATTACAGCTATCCATCCATTCCCTCCTCCTCTCCGTTCCTCCATCTCCGGCCACCTGTCAGTGCAACTGCACCAGTAAGGTTAGCAAGTAACGTTAGCGCTTCTTATTTTTAATGAGCGACACTCTCAGCGTTAGAAAACTGACCACAACATTAGTACATGCTGTTTAAATAGTTTACCTGCTGTCGGACAATAATCTCTGATGATGGTTGCTGACAGCTGAGCTGCTTCTGTTATGCTGGCTAATATGTTAACTGCAGTAAATGGGTGAATTACATGAGTAGCTTACTTTTTTTGTATTCTCTATTATTAACACTGTAATATCAGTCCTCATTCTGAATATTCATGCATCTCGGTAAATTACAATACCATGATTTGTAATTTAATTAAACAAGGATGACCATAATCATCACAAATAAATTAAAATGGCTTGATAAATATTTCACTGTATATGTGGTGAAGGCTCACATTCCTGCACTGATATTCAAAGTGTTTGTAAATTTATTTTGGACTGGAAGAAGTTATTGTTATATAGTTATTGTAATATAATTGTAATATAATATAGCCTATTATTGTTATAATAGGCTACATTATATTAAGGCAGAGACTGACAAAGTGATAGTCACAGGTCTACAAGCTGAAACAGGTGAGGTAAAACATGACCTGGAGCCCCGAACAGAAGCCGTGCCAAAAGGAAGCAGAGATGGCAGCCATGAGAGAAATAATCGCGATTAGTCGACTTATCAAAAAAACAGTTGTGAGATTAGTCGACTACCAAAATAATTGTTAGTTGCAGTCTGCTATCCAGCTAGCAGGGCTAACATGACATCGCGCTGACCAAGTCTTTATGGAAGGAGGTAAGACTCGCAGTGGGGGAGTGTGTGTTTGCATCAGTGACGCTTGGTGCCAGGACGTTATTGTTGTGCACAAACACTGTTCTCCGCTGGCAAAGTAGATTATCACCAAGTGCCAATCTTTCTACCTACCGAGGGAATTTACATCCATTCTGCTCATCACTGTTCATATCCTGCCTACCACTAGTGACAGGAGCAAGGCACTCAAACAACTATCAGGCTATCAATGAGACACGGACAGCTCACCCAGACGGATTCCTTATCACAGCATGAGACTTCAACCACACAGATTAAAAGGCCCTCCTACCAAAATTACATTGAGATGTGGACTTTCCAACAAGAGGAGACAACTTGCTAGACTTGGTGTACACAACTCACCAAAGAGCACATAAGCCCCCCCACCCCCCCGGTCTCTCTGATCACATCATCTTGCTCAGGCCTGCATACAGACCTAGAGTGAGAGCCATCAGACCAAAACAAAAGCAGGTACACGTGTGGCCAGAGGGGGCCTCCTATGCTCTGCAAGACTGCTTCAGCATTACAAACTGGGACATTTTCAAGCATGCAACCACTCAAAATGAACATACAAACATAGAGGAGTTCACTGAGGCTGTTGTAGTCTAACAGATATAAAAATGCACCTAATTGTTGTTCTGTATTTTATTTATTATTTTTGTGAATTTTATCTCATTGAGAATTTTTATTTATTTATTTCCTCCTGTCCTCCGGGTTCCTGTGAGTAGCTCCGCCTTTCCAGTTCCTCACAGAGTTTGCCCTTCTGTGAGGTAAGGTGTGTGGAGGAAGTGCTCCAGTTAAAATGTCATTTTTTGATATTAATTAGCTCGAATATGATGTCAGCCTTTATGTATTTTGTATATTACTAATTTTAGTGTCTACTCGGTGTGGTTTCATGTTATTTTGTTCGGTTGTTTTAATGTTAAGTTTAAAGAAATTGTTTTTGACACCATTGGTCACGTGATGCAAAGGACGCGGTTTAACACAACGGTCATGTATTTACGTTACTATTTCATTTTAGGAGCACTGTGTTCCATTCTTGAGGTGGAGTACATCACCCTGTGTTTTATTTTTCATTATCCAGAAAATAAATGCTGGAAAGAAGTTCTTTGGCCTCTGATTCCTGACCTAACCACACACACATTACACTGGTGCCGTGACCCTTGGATCTTCAGATTGGCTTGATGCTCATCGCCACTGGTTGCTGCAGCTCTCCTGGTCAACATTTCTGGATAGATTTGGGAACAAATTTAAGTGTTTGTGGCATAGGGCATTATTCTATGTGCACTGGTTTCAGTAAGAAGAGCTTCAATCACTTCCGGTTATGGCTGCCACGTAGGACGGACGTGTCTCGCTCTGCTCTGCTCCTGGAGAAAAAAAATCGGCAAATAACTCTCTCATTTGGGACAGAACGTATCCCAGCATTTGGGCGAGGATATGTCGGCGAAGCCTAAGGCTGGAAAACCAGGAAAAGGAAAAAGCGAGCCGCCGAAACAGTCCAAATTAACGGACTTTCAGGTCTGTGACGCAGCAAACAAAACTCCATATATGGCGGAGGAGGCTGGCAGCGGTGCGATATCTGCGGGGAATGGCGCAGATGCGCTGATGGCTGCCATGAGTTCAATGAGAGCGGACTTTTCCTCTAGATTTGATGGGATTATGACAGCGTTGGAAGGAATAAGAAAGGAATTGGGTGACTGTGTAGAACGAACGGCGCAGATGGAGCTCCGTCTCGCTAGTGCTGAAGATGACGTCACCCGTCTTCAATTAAAGGTGCGCACTTTGGAAAAAAAAAATAAATCTCTGGAAGATAATATTTTGGATTTGGAATCTCGGTCGAGACAGAATAATTTGAGGCTGGTGGGTCTTCCAGAGGAATCAGAAGGTCGGGACGTATGTTCCTTTCTGGAAAAGTGGATTCCGGAGGTGCTGGGCAGCGAGGAGTTGCAATCAGCAGTGGTTCTGGAAAAAGCACATCGTATTGGCCCACGGAGAGATAAGGGACCGCCGAGGACCTTAATTATGAAGTTTCTTAGCAACAGAGACAGGATGAAGATCTTCAACGCTGCACGTGCTAAAGGAGAGATTAAACACCAGGACCAGCAGGTGCGGTTCTACCCAGATTTGGCCACAGGAATCCAGCAATTGAGGAAGCAGTTTGATCCCGTACGTAAGGAGCTGCGCAACCTTGGGATTCGTCATGGTGTAATCTATCCTGCGAGACTGTTGACCACGTATGAGGGCAGAACCCACATCTTCAAGACCCCAGAGGAGGCGCAGGAGTTCATCAAGAAGATCAAAGAAGAAGAAGAGACTGGTGGGAGCTAAGCATGAACAAAATATAAGGTAGAATAATTAAGCATTTGCACAGGCATCTGACTGACTTGAAGTAAATAGTAAGTTTACAAAATATAGATTGTATTATATATTAAAAAAACAAAACAAAAACAAAACAAACAAAAAAAAAACTATGATGTACAAAGTTGTTAAAAATTTTGGAGTTAAGTTGGAAAACTACAGAGGAGAGTTAATGTTATGTCATTAAAAGCAGTAGAGTTAGGGTGATTGGGAGGATGAAGAAGGAGTGGCTTAGGCTGTTCCCCGTGGGTGTGGAACGGTCGATGGCTATATCGGGAGACAGAATTTTTCTTTTGATTTTGGGGGGTTTGCCACAAGTGTGGGAAGGGGAAATTTGTTTGTGTGTAGTTTGTAGGATGAATGTTCAACCACTCATGTTTTTGCTTCTCTGTATGAGCATGTTTACACTGCAAGGTAATCCCAAACTCTCTATTGATCATGGACCAAAGTGTTAATCTTAATTTAACCTCATGGAATTGCAGAGGTCTACAAAATTTAAAAAAACTTAAACAAGTTATGAATAAAATAAAGGACATGGGTTCAAGAATTGTGTTTTTACAAGAAACTCATCTGATAGAGGAGGATGTTAAAAGAATTAGGAGTAGATGGCAGGGAAGTGTATTCACCTCTTCATTTTCATCCCGAGCCAGGGGAGTTATGACTCTCATACATAAATCAGTTCCTTTTCAAGTGAAAAATGTAATTGGAGACAAATTTGGAAGATATGTAATCATTCAAGGTTCTTTGCTATTAGAAAATATAAATCTTGTGAACTTATATGGTCCCAATATAGATGATCAGAAGTTCTTTGCTAATTTATTTCTCATCTTATCATCACTTACAGGGCAACATATAATAGCAGGGGATTTTAATTGTGCATTGAATCCAGGTGTGGAGAGATCAACAGGACTGGATTGTACGCACATTGGATGTAGGATGACTATTAATCATTTTATGAAAGAATTGAGATTGTTAGATATATGGAGAGAAATGAAACCACAAGTTAAAGCCTATTCTTGTTATTCCAGTACCTACAAGACATTCTCACGTATTGATTATTTTTTGATTTCCACAGAATTAAGGTCCAAGATTCAAAACTGCTTTTATGATAACATCGTGATCTCTGATCATGCACCCTGTTGTCTAATATATGTAGATAAAAAATTGACAAAGGAATCAGGTAGATGGCAATTTCAGCATAAATGGCTTCAGGATGAGGAATTTGTCAAGTATATAGAAAAACAGATAGACGAGTTCTTTGACATCAATACTACACAAACATCAGCATGTGTAAAGTGGGAGGCTTTCAAAGCTTTTATTAGGGGACATATTATTAGTTATACAGGATCAAAATCTAAGAAGACTCGAGAGGAGAGAGCTAAATTGGAACATAAAATAAAAATTCTTCAGGAAAAAGTGTATGCAGGAAGTGACCCAAGGTTGGAGAATGAATTACTGATTTTGAGAGCTGAATACGACAAAAAATCAGCGAATAGAGCTGCCTCGAGTCTTCTAAGATTGAAACAATCTTTTTATGAACAAGGTGAAAAATCAGGAAAATTATTAGCATGGCAGATTAAACAATTGGAAATTAAAACACCAATTACCAGTATTATAAGTAACGGACAGGTAGTTATAGATCCTTTAGAAATTAATAGAGCCTTTAGAGATTACTATGAAAAATTATATGATACCAAAAATGAACCTGATTTAACAAAACTAAATGGGTTTTTGAACGAACTATCTATACCGTGTATTCCAAATGAAAACAGGGAGATATTGGAGTCTAAAATTAGTCAAGAAGAAGTTGGGCTGGCCATTGATAATATGAAATCAGGAAAAAGTGCAGGACCAGATGGTCTTCCAGTTGACCTTTATAAAAAATTTAAGAATAAATTAATAAAACCTTTTTTGGAAATGGTTTTAGAAGCATTTCAAAATAATAATTTACCATCATACATAAATAATGCCTTAATTATACTGCTGCCAAAACCAGGTAAGCCCTCTAATAAATGTGAAAATATGAGACCAATAAGCCTATTAAACGCCGACCTTAAGATAATCTGTAAAATTTTAGCAAGACGAATACAAGAAATTTTACCAAATATTATTAATCGAGATCAGAATGGCTTTATAAAGGGTAGACAAGGCTTCCATAATGTAAGAAGACTATTTAATATTATTTATTTTAATAAAGAAGCACCGGATACAGCTCTCCTATCATTGGACGCCGAAAAGGCCTTTGATAGAGTTGAATGGCCCTTTCTTTTTGAAGTCCTACAAAGGTTTGGACTTGGAAATAATTTCATAAAATGGGTTCAAATAATATACAATAATGCTACAGCAGAAATCCTAACAAATAACAATATTTCAAAACCACTAAAAATCAATAGAGGATGTCGACAAGGCTGTCCACTTTCACCTTTACTGTTTACTATGGCAATTGAACCTTTAGCGATAGCGATACGTTTACATTCACAAATATATGGAATTAAAGTTGGACCAACAGAACATAAAATCTCCCTGTACGCCGATGATATAATTTTGTTTATGTCGAATCTAAAAAAATCAATTCCAACCTTGTTGAATTTAATAAAGAATTTTGGGGAAATATCAGGATATAAAATAAATAAAACTAAATCTTCAATATTAATGCTAAATGAGACCCAGAGAAATTACCCAGCCCCTGAGGTAAATCAATTCAATGTTGTAAATCAGTTTAAATATTTAGGAATCCAAATTATGCCTAAGCTAGAATCAGTCGCCAGTGTCAACTATGAAGCCTTAATGTCAGATATCAATGAGTTAACTCAGAGATGGATGTCACTACCAATGTCGATGATCGGGAGAATCAATATACTTAAAAGTAATATTTTACCTAAAATACTTTATTTCAATACATTCCCTTATCACCACCTTTAGATCTATTCTCAAGAATAAAAAAAAAGTTAGTGGAATTTATATGGAACAACAGGAGGGCTAGATTACGTTTGTCTTTATTATATTTACCATTTGATCGTGGAGGTCTGAAATGTCCAAATTTTATGTTGTATTATTGGTCGGCACAACTGAGGTCTATGACATATTATTTTTCATCAAATGATCTCCCTCACTGGACTGAAATGGAATCATATAATTTACCTTTACCTCTTCCCATATTCATATACTCAGATTCGGCAAAAAAATTACAAAAACAAGTTAAAAATCCATTTGTAAAGCATATGATCAAAATATGGTGTGAAGCTAAAAACTATTTAAAAGAACCACAGTTATTGTCACAATTTAGTCCAATATGGGGTAATCAATATTTTAAACCAGGGAGAGCGGACGCTGTATTTAAAGTATGGAATTTAAAAGGGATACAAAAGATTCAGGATTTATATTTGCCATGTGCAGACAATATAATGTCTTTTGAAGAGCTGAGGATCAAATTTAATCTCAATAGAATACATTTTTTTAAATATCTTCAACTTAGAAACTTTATTCGATCAAATCAAAATAAAGCTCTCACTCGACCTATTTATTCATCCTTGGAAAAAATGATGATGAAAGATAGTAAAAGAAAGGGTATTATTTCAGAGTTTTATAACTCATTGACACTCTCTTCAAGTGAAAATTCACTGAAAAGATTAAACTACTGGAAAGAAGATCTGCAAATTGAAATTTCAGAGGAACAATGGGAATTGGCTTGTACAGAAGCTCAAACCAAATCAATAAATGCACGCCTTAAATTGATACATTTCAAATGGTTAATGCGGATGTATGTTACACCGGAGGAGTTAAATAGATATAACAAAAATATACCAGATACATGCACAAAATGCATGGAAAGTAAAGGAACCCTATTTCATTGTTTATGGGAATGTAGATTAATAAGAATGTTTTGGGAAGAGGTGAGGGTAACAATTGAAAAAATAATCTCAAAACAAATCATATTGAATCCTAAACTGTTTTTGTTGGGTCTGTACCCAGAAAAGCATAATTTTAATAAAAGTGAAAGAACATTCATAGACCTCAGTTTGCTTAATGCCAAAAAATGTATTGCACTATTATGGAAAAAGACTCATAGACCAGATGTGACTCAGTGGTTAAGACAGATGTTAACAAACCTTCCATTAGAAAGAATAACATATATACTGAAATCAAAGGAAACTGTGTTTGAGAATATATGGAGACCTTTTATTGATTATGTAAAAAATTTAAACATAACTCTTGAAGAAGAAGGTGAATGATGTGTGTGGACCTTGTAAATTCCAAACTGGTGAACATAATATGTATACTTATGTATTGGATTGTCTAGACTAAACAGAGGAGCATTGTTGAAGACTTGATTTTGTTGGTGGTTGTTGGTGTTTTTAGTGCATTTTTTTTTTTTGTAGTACTTTAGTGTTAGTGTTTGATTGTTTGTATCATGTTTGTTAAAAAAAAAAAGGTTCAATAAAGATATTGTGGGAAAAAAAAAGAAGAGCTTCAATTCAATTTTATTTGCTCTTTATGCTTAGCATGCTATTTCTAAGCACAACGCAGATACTGACAGTGGTTAAAATATGATGGACGATTATTCTACTCCTGTTTTACCAAAGGGAAGGGGAGCAGGGTTCCGTGACTTTGTAGATACAAAAGGTTTGGGACAAAGTACATGTTCTGCATCTGTTCCTGATATGATGGGGGAGGGTCCTCACACATCCACACCTAACAGTGATGTTAATCCTCTTCAGCAGCTCACTGACATTATAGGTGAGCTGAGTACTCAGGAGAATCCATTGTTGCTAAACTTATGCCAGCTGGTGTTTGTACAGCTGGTGGTGGCATCAATGATAAATCTACTGCTCAGCATGTTCTCTGTGACTCCAACAGAAGTGTTAGTTCTCAAGTCATAGTTCATGTTAAATCTGACAGATCACTTCCAACATTTAGGGGTGATAGCAGTGACAGTTACAGTATATTATCCAAGACTGGATCGACATGACAGAAACTCACCTCAAAAGGCAAGGAGTTCCTCTATGGGATCAGGCAGAAAAAAAAAATTAGCCACCTAATGGACAAAACAAAAGATGTGGTGAAAATTGCCATCCGCAGCAATCCAGCCCTAGAGGTTGAACAGGAGCCTGATGCCATATTTGATGTTCTCCTAAACTACTTCAGTGTATCTTCCTCATGTCTTCTCCTTGCTGACTTTTATGCAACTCTTTCCAGACATAGAGAAAGTCCAGCTGACTACTGGATCTGCCTGAACAAGGCAGCTGAACTGTCCCTCACAGCTCTGCATAAACAGGGGAACATGACTGACAATCTGAATAATGAGGTGACTCATGTTTGTTAAGCACTGTCCAGACCCAGAGCTTGCTTCTATTTTCAAATGCAAACCACTCCATGAATGGACCTCACGTGATGTACAAACGAGACTTAACGATTATCAGAGAGAGTTTCGGGCTGCTGAAACAATAACTGAAGCCTCCAAGATAAAAAGTCACACTAAAATCATTAATGAGCAGGCCAACTTGCCTCCTAACACATCAGCCACTGGGCAGCAAGGACTTTTAGCCTTACAGTCTTCCCCTCTGCCAGTCCAGACTCAAGTTTCTCCTGCTCCAGGCCCCTTTCTGCCTCTTCACAATGACACCAGGTTTAATATGGCCATTCCCCCTGTCCAGCCTGTGGTTCAAAACCTTCAGCAGCCAGAAGAGGGTCTTCTCTCACGCATGGTGGATATGTGTCAGGAGATGATAGTGAAATTGCAACATAACTCCAGTTCTCCTCCAGTCCGCAATGGAAGACTCCAGCGTTTGTCTCGCAGACAATCCAGAGACTGCCTGCAAGGTTTGTAACAACTATGGCCACACCACCATTTCACACTGCATGAATGACAGGTTGTGTTTTGCATGTCTCTCACCTGGCCATGTCAAGCTCAACTGCCCCACTAGAGTTCCTGCACCTTCCCAGCCTGAGGGAAACTTAGTTATATGTGAAGGTTACCACCATGTGGCATAAATTAAATACTGAAAGATTGGAAAAGCTAAGAATAATCCAGCAGTTTGAAAAATCACTTTTGGTTTGGTGTAAGTCTGTCAACAGAATTATGAACCATAAAGCAGTTTGTGTTAAAATGTTAAATCCCATTAAACCTAATCCGGGGGTTTCCAATCATGTGTCATGGGGGGCCAATTCCTGCAGGTTCTCTCTTCTATCCAGTCTCTTCAGCAGGTGTTCTCACTGATCAGTCAGTGGAAGAAGTTCAGTGGAATCTGCTGTTGAAGACACTGGTTGGAGGTAAAGCCTGCAGGGTCTTGGCCCTCCATGGCACATGATTAGACACCCCCGCCCAAACCCATTATGATGAAGAGCAGATGCTAATATGACCCAGAATTCCTCCATATACTGGTACTGTCACTAAAGTATGCAGGGTCTTCTGCGGTGGCACATCCAACAATACAGTCTTCAGTTAATAAAATAATTGTTTTGGTTACTTTTTTCTTAAAAATGAGCCATTATTTTCAAGGTCACCGATAAATCCTTTGTACAGTTGACGCTTTTCCCACCTGTGTCTCAACAGACAAAATAGAAAATCATGATGCAAACACATAAGTCACTAAATTGTTTATTACAATCAGCAGCAAATTCCAGATTATTCAGAATGTGCACAATTCAAACTGTAAAAAAAAAAAACTGGAATGGGTCACACACGGCAGCCACGCTGCCTCACTGAGAAGCAACTGGATCAGCCCCTCATACTGGTCCTGGTTCAGCAGATCTTCAGCCTGCATCTCTGTAAATAGTGAGGCAAGGTCCAGTTGGGGTGGACAGTTTCCCTCTTGCCTAGACAAAAGACAAATGGGTGGTGGTTAATTAAAGCAAGTTTAAAACATATTTGGGGAATACACTTGTTGCTAAAAGCCAGTGGTGGAATGTGAATTAATGAATGAATCTTTATTTTGGATTGATTAAAAGTAAAGATTAAAAGAAAATAGAATAATATAACAAAGGGGAAAAAAATCTAACAAGGTCAAGTTAAACAATAACTCCTCTGATTATACAGTTCAACATAGGTTATCTGAAATGGGTGATGGCTGAAGCTGCAGCTTATATTGCCCACCATATTTCATCCAAGAATTCAAAAGAAAAACAAAACAGGAGGGATTACAATTTGAATGTGACAATAAAATACTTTGTTGTTGTATTTAACCACAATTTTCATGTAGCTGCGCTTCGGTAGATTTTACAAGGGTTGGGTTACATTTAAAATCATCTGTTTTTACTGTGGCCTCAGCAATCAGAATGAATTAATACATTCACTTGAATGGAATATAGTACTTTAACTGAAGGTGTGCATCACCGAGTATGGAGTCGCTCAGTCAAAATATGAAGTTTTTATCAATAAAAGTTTGTCTTGTCTGTAAAAGTGTCTCTTCTTGCCCTGGCTTCATGTGTGGGCGGTGTTTTGTACTAGCATTGCTAAAATATAAAAGGAAGCACTACAATGGGTCTCAAATATTTGTAATGTGTCCTGTTACTGCATGAGTTTATTGATGATAGACTATAAACTACACATATAAAGTAAATTATATTGACGACTGAACATCTCACATTCGCCAAAACATACAGTTATGAACATAACTCACAAAGGATCACACAAGTGATCTGACAAAAAAATAAATACATTAACAAGCGGCTTATTTTACAGTTGATGTGCCATATTCACACAATCAAATAAATCTCAGTTCAGTCCCTTTTATATTAAGTGGAAATTGTGCTCAGAGAGTGTCCTCACCTTCAGAGATAGGGTGAGGAGCTCAGTCATCCAGGAGAGGCTCAGAGTAGAACCGCTGCTCCTCCACATTGAAAGGAATCAGTTGAGGTGGTATGGGCATCTGATTAGGATGCCTCCTGGACGCCTCCCATTTGAGGTGTTTCAGGCACGTCCCACTGGGAGGAGACCCCGGGGCAGACCCAGGACACGGTGGACAGACTATGTCTCCCAGCTGGTCTGGGAACGCCTTGGTATCCTCTCTGAAGAGCTGGAGCAGATGGCGGGGGAGAGGGAAGTCTGGGCTTCTCTGCTTGAACTGCTGCCTCCGCGACCCGGACCTCTGGAAAAGTGGTAGAAGATGAATGGATGGATGGATGGAAATTGTGCTACTTTGGTTTTGACACTTTACCTATAAAAGCAAAGGATTTCAATACTTTCCACAGTGGCGAGGTAAGTTGTGGGGCGGCTGCTTTCCTCTTGCCTAGATGAACGACAGAAATGGATGGTGGTTAGGTTCAAGCAAGTTCAACACTTAATACAGGCACATCTCAAAAATTAGAATACCATGAAAAAATTCAATATTTTTTCCACTCATTTCAGAAAGTGAAACCCATATTAGATTCATTACAGGGACAGTGATATATTGAAAGTGTTTATTTTAATATTGATGATTACGGCTACAGCCCATATTAACCAACACCTCAGCGGCCAACATTTATATTTAAAAACTATTTTTTAAAGTTAATTTTATGTAATATTCTAATTTTTTGCCAAATTGAATTTGGGGTTTTCAGGGGCTGTAAGCCGTAATCATCAAAATTAAAATAAATAAACACTTGAAATATATCACTGTCTGTGTAATGAATCTATATAATATACGGATTTCTCTTTCTGAAATGAGTGACAAAAAATATTGAAGTTTTTCATGACATTCTAATTTTTGGAGATGTACTTGTGTTAGGGAAATACACCTGTGAAAGTCAGTGGTGGGATGTGACAAAAATGCTTTGTTTCCCTGACAAGCATCGCAGGATCCACAGAATAGGTGTGTGGGTCTATTCTGACGCTTTAGAAAATTATATGAATGACTTTATAAATCACTGGTTTGAAAAAGCAATTTTAATATGATGAGATTTCGGCTCCTGTGGTCCATTTCACCAGTATCCACAATATAAACACTGAGGGAAGCTAACCCCTGGCATGTGGAAACACATTCTAGCATTAAATTGCACACAATTTAATGCGCAGCACCAAAGTGCAATACATACACAAACCAGGACTTTAACCAGGATTAACATATTTCATTGTTTTGCTCTCACAAGCGAATACTTAGGAGAAAACAAGCGCGAATCAGCAGAGTTGGCTACTAGCTAGCTAGCTAGCTACTAGCAAAAACTCGTTAGCCAGCACAAAACGGCGCTGTATGGCTCAAAAAAAAGTGAGCTTACCACCAACAGGATAAATAAGCGAACAGATGCACATTATTGCAAATCACTCACCATCGATGGTTCTCTCACGTTCGTCTTCAGCTTGTCCGTAGTCCGGTTCTATGCTGGGCTGCCATCTGTATTGGTCTGGATCACTCCTCTCACTGTGGATCTGCCACCAAGCAGATAAAACTCCGCACCTCTTCGTTGGACCACGGTGTAGAGTTCCGCAAAACCTACAACGCTGTCTGTATTAATATCGTATTTACTCCGTGACCGAGTTAGTCCGTGAAATATTGCAAATGGCGGTCGTGTAGATTCATCAGAAGACGGTCGCTTTCGTGACGTTATGACCTGACCAATCAGCGGCGACCAGGCTGTTGACGCCACATCACGGCACAACTCAGCACGGTTGTACCCTGCCCTCGAGCAGGGACAAAAATAACGCTTGTTAAACCATGTTGGGGCTAGTGGAAAGAGTTACAAAGCGTGCTGAGCTGTCCCGTGTTGGGCTAAGCGGGGCTAGTGGAAAAGGCCCTTAACTGACCTGTATTTGGGGGGAGGCAGTGCAGGTCATGCAGATCACTCCCGTAATGACATTTCTGATGCTGAAACAGTCTATTGTTCTATGAAAGACTCTTGTGATGACTCTATGTTAGTTATCAATCAAAACATTAACAAAGTTGGAAAAAGTGACAGCCTATTTTATACACCTGTGGTGATTGGGAAGATTGTGGAGATGGGTGGAATGTTAGACAGCGGTTCCATGGCCTGCAGCATTAATGAAGCTGCTGAGATGAAGCTGAAAGAGGCAGGCATTATAACTGACCAAAGCAGAGTCGATGTTGATGTTGTTTTAGTTGGCTGTGGTGGACTGAGTATCAAGCCAAAGTGTACATATGAGGTGGAAATGGAAGTGTGTGGGTGTAAAATGCTGGTTCCCATTTTTGTTGTTTCAGGACAGAATGACAATTTGATTTTAGAAACAAATATCAAACACATCCTACGCCAGTTCAAGACCTGTGACTCTTACTGGAAAACTGTGACCACACCCTGCCCACTCACAAACTCAGACTTTGTAAACTTCCTGTCCATGCTGTCCGGCCTGAGCCCCTGGAGAGGTGAGTGTTCCAGATAAGATTGGTACCGTGAGGTGTAATTCGGCCACCTACCCCCAGCCTGATTGCGAGTATCTTATATGGGGAAAGCTGCCAAAACACAGTCATTTCTCCAGGTAGTACAGTCATGACAGAACCTACCTTCTCTCGCTCAGCTCCCAGAAGTGTCTTGGTGGCCAGGATTGAGACTCTGCTGTGGGGAGATGGTTCAGTCCCACTGAGGTTTATTAACACCTCTGACAAACCAGTACTTTTGAGACACAATGCAAAACTGGCTGATGTTTATGCTTGTGTAGCACTCGAAGATATGGATGTTGCTGAATATTCCATAAATGCTCTCACTAGCTGCTCCCAGCCAACTGTGTCGTCTGCTGCAACTGTTTCTTCTGTTAAACAGAGACTCAACTCTGCTGGGCTTGGTGCTGTCGACACTGAATCATGTCAAGTGTCTGCAGAATGTAAGGTGAAACTGGATAATTTGGTGCTGCACTATGAGGACATCTTTTCCCGCCATCACCTCGACTGCAGGGAAGCTAAAGGTTTTGTGCACCGCATACATCTGTCTGACAATAGGCCGTTCAGACTTTCATACAAAACGGTGCCACCTGTGCAGTACCACAAACTACGCCAAGTTTTGAGTGAAATGGAGGAAAGGAAGATTATTAGAAAGTCTACCAGTGAATATGCATCTCCACTAGTGCTGGTGTGAAAAAAAAATGGAGACCTTCGCATCAGCACAGACTTCTGGTGGCTTAACAAAAGGACTGTTAAAGATGCTCACCCCCTTCCCCATCAGGCAGACTGTTTGGCAGTGCTAGGTGGCAATTGTCTTTTCAGTACCATGGACTTAACATCGGGCTTTTACAACATGCCTCTCCACGAGGAAGACAAGAAATACTTAGCCTTTACGACGACTTGCTGGTGTTCGCCCCTGATGAGGAAACTGCCTTGTCTCGTCTAGAGATGGTTTTCAGCAGGCTGCGCAGCCATAACCTGAAGTTGGCCCCCAAAAAGTGTTTCCTCCTGAGAACATCCATCAAATTTCTTGGCCCTATAATCAATGAGACTGGTGTTTTGACTGATCCCAGCAAAGTAGAGGCTATTGCTGGTGTGACATGTACTGATCTCATGGATCCTGACAGTGTCACCCCATCCGAGAAGCGCATTTGATCCTTTTTAGGGATGGTGAACTACTACCAGCATTTTGTGTCAAACTATTCGGCAATTGCCAAACCCCTATTTGGTCTTCTGAAAGGTGACAAGCATAAAGGCAAACAGTTTAAAGCTAAAGTGTCTGGCAGAAAGTTGTGCCCGTCTGACTGGACTTCTGAACATGATCAGGCATTCCAGAAGTTAAAGTCCTCTTTGATCAACAGTGTTGTGTTGGCCCACCCTGACTTCAACCACCCTTTTCTGCTGTCAACTGATGCTTCCTTGGATGGGACAGGTGTGGTTCTATCTCAGATATCAGATGGAGAAGTTCAGGCTAGACCTATCGCTTCTGCCAGCAAGTTACTGACTCAGTCCCAGATGAATTACCCAGTCCATCGATTGGAATTTCTGGCTTTAAAGTGGGCAGTCTGGGACAAATTCAGCCACTAGCTGAAAGGTCACAAATTCACAATCTGGACTGATAACAACCTGCTAACGCACATCTTGACAAAGCCCAAACTGGACTGCTGCAAGCAGCAGTGGGTGGCCAAACTGGCAAGCTACAACTTTGACATCATGTATATACCGGGCCAGCAAAATGTTGTAGCCGATGCTCTGAGCAGAGTGCCTTTTATTAAAGTGAGTGTTGGACACAGGCTGCTGGCTGAACCCTATAATGCCTCAGTCCAGAACGCTTTCCTGTTGGCCAGTGGTCGCAAAACACCCCACCCTGTGAGCCTGAACTCTCAGTCCACCCAGAGCTCCATCCATGACCACGTTCAGTCTGTCAAAGTGGAAGAGGTCTCTGCAGTTCTCCAGTCATATGTTGAATAGGAGGCTGGTCCAAGGGCTCGTGTGAGCGAGGTGTTACAGTACTTGCCTCAGCTGGTCTTGCCTGGAAAAGATGCCTTGGCTTCCGACTCTGAGCAAGGACTTTGTGCTAAGCAGCTGGAAGATGGGACTCTCTCACGCGTGCTGTATTACATCGAGAGAAAATGCAGACCTTCTCGGAGAGAAAAAAAACAAAGAATCAGCTGCATGCATTAAGTTGTTAAAGCACTGGGAGCACCTCACTATCCTAAATGGTGTTCTGTGCAGGATTTCAAAAGACCTAAGAACTAAAGCCAAGCGTTTCCAATATGTTGTGCCCGCTTCTCTGAAAACCGAGGTTTTAAATGGGGTGCATGACATGGCTGGCCATCCAGCTCAATCTAGAAGCCTGAGTCTGACTAGACAGAGGTTTTTTTGGCTCAATCTAGACTAGAGATGTGTGGGAATATGTGTGTCACTGTTAGCGTTGCATTCTGAGCAAGACCATTGAGCCTGAGGGTTGAGCCCCTTAGAAAATATCATGTCGACCAGACCACTAGAGCTAGCCTGCATCGATTTTTGGTCTGCAGAAGGCTCCAAAAACAGATCTATTGATGTGCTGGTCATAACAGAGCATTTCACTCGAATGGCCCAAGCATTCCCCTGCAAGGACCAAACGGCTAAACAAGTTGCTCAAGTTCTCTGGGACCGGTTCTTCTGTGTTTTTGGCTTCCCTGAACGTATACACAGCGACCGAGGTGCCAATTTTGAGAACCAACTGATAAGCGAGCTGCTTAAAGTCTCAGGTGTCAGAAAATCACACACACCATCATATCACTCAATGGTAAATGGGAGTGCAGAGCACTTTAATCGAATGCTTGGAGGTATGATCCGTGCACTGTCCCCTGGTGAGAAAGCTGACTGGCCACAATGACTGCAAACTCTGTCATTTACTGTATGTACAATTGTACAGCCCATGAGATCACGGGCTATCCACCCTTCTCCCTCATGTTGGGCAGAGTTCCTTGCTTGCCTATCGATGTCCTGTTTCGCTCTGTACTTCATGATTCCGCTGTGGTCAATTATGACAGGTATGTGTCCTCTCTGGTTGAAGATCTTAAAGAAGCCATGTTGATTGCACAGGATAGTGCTGTGAAAGAACAAAAGAGACATGCGCGACTCTACAATCTGAAGGTGAAGGGGTCCAGTATTGAGCTCGGTGACAGGGATCTCTTGGCCAACAGGAAAGAACAGGGCAAGAAAAAGCTTGCTGATCACTGGGAACCAACAATTTACACTGTGGTGGACATGAAACCACTGACACACACGTACAGGGTCTGCAACACACTCACAGGCCAGGAATGGGTGGTCCACAGAAACTTTCTGATGCCTACTAACTTCCTCCCTGTTGATGTCCTGAGTTCCATGTCTGACTTTGTTTCCTCGCCATCAGCATCTGGATCTACTGACCCTGCCTGTACAGGAGATGGCAGCGAGTCTGTGACTGGAAGATATGATGTTGCTGCTTTTGCTGATGATGCAAGCCTCGCTGCTAACACTGACATTTCTGCACAAGAGACAGAAAGCCAGGGCTCTCTTCCTACTCCATAGCCGGTGAACTCAGAGCTCAGAACCCGTGAGTGGGTCACACAAGTGTCTGCACGTAGCCTGTAAAGAGATGGATAACGCTGAGGTGATGAGTGTGACATCTGACCCCCATGTGGCCCCCGAACTCCATGTTGATGACAGTGTCAATACGCAGCCTTCAACTTGTGACCCTGTCCCTGTCACTACTGTGGATGTTACCTCAGATTTGAGAATGTCAGAACCTGCTGTTTCGGAGTTGGCCCAACCTGATGGTGCCTTGGGTACTTTTGGCAATGCCCAAGACTCCCCCAGTTATGTCAATCATTCAGAAGCTACTGCTCAGGTCAGGTCAAGATTTGGCCGACTTGTCAAACCTGTGAACAGACTGATACAAACCATGTCGAGGCAGGATGTTATTCGGGATAAACTTGATGTTAAATCCATGTGCAAGTCTGTGTTTCAGGATCTCACTGATTAGTGTGTAGTTTCTTGTATGGTTCATTGTTTTTGTTTTACAGTGCCACATTAGAATATTTTTCTTTTCTCTAGAGCACTTACAGTTTGCAGCTGTATTGGGGTTTTGTGGGGTGTACAAGGCACCCTATTACCAGTTGTTGGATTGGGAGTTCAGCGCTGCTCTCATAATGACTTCATCCTAATAGGATACTTTTATGTTGGCGTTTCCTATAATTAGGACCCCTACTCTTGGTTGGTCATGTGTGTTTGGTACAGTACGCAATGTGCTCAAATTCGATAAAATTCAGTGAGGGTGTGTGTAACGGATATAAAACTGCACCTAATTGTTGTTCTGTATTTTATTTATTATTATTGTGAATTTTATCTCATTGAGAATTTTTATTTATTCCTGTCCTCCGGGTTCCTGTGAGTAGCTCTGCCCTTTCGGTTCCTCTCAGAGAGTTTGCCCTTCTGTGAGATAAGGTGTGTGGAGGAAGTCCTTCAGTTAAAATGTCATTTTTTGATATTAATTAGCTCGAATATGATGTCAGCCTTTATGTATTTTATGTATTACTAATTTTAGTGTCTACTTGGTGTGGTTTCATGTTATTTTGTTAGGTTGTTTAAATGCTAAGTTTAAAGAAATCGTTTTTGGCACCATTGGTCACGTGATGCAAAGGACACGGTTTAACACAACGGTCATGTATTTAAGATAAGATAAGATAAGCCTTTATTAGTCCCACAATGGGGAAATTCCAGGATTGCAACAGCACAGGGATAGCAACACTCAGAGCAACAATCAGAAGGCAAGAGAAAAACAAGAGCAGTGAGTATACATAACATATACAGTGGGGCAAAAAAGTATTTAGTCAGCCACCAATTGTGCTAGTTCTCCCACTTTAAAAGATGAGAGAGGTCTCCAGTTTTCATCATAGGTATACCTCAACTATGAGAGACGAAATGAGAAAAAAAAATTCAGAAAATCACATTGAAGGATTTTTAATGAATTAATTGGTAAATTCCTCGGTAAAATAAGTATTTGGTCACCTACAAAAAAGCAAGATTTCTGGCTCTCACAGACCTGTAACTTCTTCTTTAACAGGCTCCTCTGTCCTCCACTCGTTACCTGTATTAATGGCACCTGTTTGAACTCGTTATCAGTATAAAAGACACCTGTCCACAACCTCAAACAGTCAGACTCCGAACTCCACTATGGCCAAGACCAAAGAGCTGTCAAAGGACACCAGAAACAAAATTGTAGACCTGCACCAGGCTGGGAAGACTGAATCTGCAATAGGTAAGCAGCTTGGTGTGAAGAAATCAACTGTGGGAGCAATTATTAGAAAATGGAAGACATACAAGACCACTGATAACCTCCCTCGATCTGGGGCTCCACGCAAGATCTCACCCCGTGGGGTCAAAATGATCATGAGAATGGTGAGCAAAAATCCCAGAACCACATGGGGGGACCTAGTGAATGACCTGCAGAGAGCTGGGACCAAAGTAACAAAGGCTACCATCAGTAACACACTACGCCACCAGGGACTCAAATCCTGCAGTGCCAAACGTGACCCCCTGCTTAAGCCAGTACATGTCCAGGCCCGTCTGAAGTTTGCTAGAGAGCATTTGGATGATCCAGAAGAGGATTGGGAGAATGTTGTATGGTCAGATGAAACGAAAATAGAACTTTTTGGTAAAAACTTAACTTGTCGTGTTTGGAGGAGAAAGAATGCTGAGTTGCAGCCAAAGAACACCATACCTACTGTGAAGCATGGGGGTGGAAACATTATGCTTTGGGGTTGTTTTTCAGCAAAGGGACCAGGACGACTGATCCGTGTAAAGGAAAGAACGAATGGGGCCATGTATCATGAGATTTTGAGTGAAAACCTCCTTCCATCAGCAAGGACATTGAAGATGAAACATGGCTGCGTCTTTCAGAATGACAATGATCCCAAACACACTGCCCGGGCAATGAAGGTGTGGCTTCGTAAGAAGCATTTCAAGGTCCTGGAGTGGCCTAGCCAGTCTCCAGATCTCAACCCCATAGAAAATCTTTGGAGGGAGTTGAAAGTCCGTGTTGCCCAGCGACAGCCCCAAAACATCACTGCTCTAGAGGAGATCTGCATGGAGGAATGGGCCAAAATACCAGCAACAGTGTGTGAAAACCTTGTGAAGTCTTACAGAAAACGTTTGACCTCTGTCATTGCCAACAAAGGGTATATAACAAAGTATTGAGATGAACTTTTGTTATTGACCAAATACTTATTTGCCACCATAATTTGCAAATAAATTCATTAAAAATCAGACAATGTGATTTTCTGGATTTTTTTTTCTCATTTTGTCTCTCATAGTTGAGGTATACCTATGATGAAAATTGGAGACCTCTCTCATCTTTTTAGTGGGAGAACGTGCACAATTGGTGGCTGACTAAATACTTTTTTGCCCCACTGTAAATATAAATATACTGTATATAGACAGTGCGGAGCATTGTAGCTAGATGGAATAAATATATAAATATATAGACACACAGTGCGGAGCATTGTAGCTAGATGGAATAAATATATGAATATATAAACAGTGCGGAGCATTGTAGCTAGATGGAATAAATATGTAAATATATAAACACACAGTGTGGAGCATTGTAGCTAGATGGAATAAATGTATGAGTATATAAACACACACAGTGCGGAGCATTGTAGCTAGATGGAATAAATATGTAAATATATACACTACCGTTCAAAAGTTTGGGGTCACTTAGAAATTTCCTTATTTTTGAAAGAAAAGCATTTTTTTCAATGAAGATAACTTTAAACTAATCAGAAATACACTCTATACATTGCTAATGTGGTAAATGACTGTTCTAGCTGCAAATGTCTGGTTTTTGGTACAATATCTAGATAGGTGTATAGAGGCCCATTTCCAGCAACTATCACTCCAGTGTTCTGATGGTACAATGTGTTTGCTCATTGCGTCAGAAGGCTAATGGATGATTAGAAAACCCTTGTGCAAACATGTTAGGTCTGCAATGCAGTAATTGCTGCAAATGGAGGATTCTTTGACGAAAGCAAAGTTTGAAGGAAAAAATTATTATTTCAAATACAAATCATTATTTCTAACCTTGTCAATGTCTTGACTATATTTTCTATTCATTTTACAACTCATGGTGGTAAATAAGTGTGACTTTTCATGGAAAACAGAAAATAATTGTCTGGGTGACCCCAAACTTTTGAACGGTAGTGTAAACACACACAGTGCGGAGCATTGTAGCTAGATGGAATAAATATGTAAATATAAAAACACACACAGTGCGAAGCATTGTAGCTAGATGGAATAAATATATGAATATATAAACACACACAGTGCGGAGCATTGTAGCTAGATGGAATAAATATGTAGATATATAAACACACACACACAGTGCGGAGCACTGTAGCTAGATGGAATAAATATGTAAATATATAAACATACACAGTGTGGAGCATTGTCGCTAGATGGAATGAAACAGCATAACAGTCTACTTAGTTATCCTACGTGGTATGATTATGTACCCATACATATTCTCACCCTCCATAGCGACCGGTATTTTCCGAGTTGTATACCGGAGGGGACCATTGTGTACGTCTATTGCGTCTTTTGCATTCAATACTACTAGGCTGTCACGTCTTTTTGCTATCTCTGCGAGCAGCCCTGCTTAGGTTGTACAGTCTGACAGCCGTAGGTAGGAAGGACCTGCAAAACCTCTCGGTTGTGCACCTAGGATGATGTAGTCTGCTGCTAAATGAGCTCCTCAGTGCATTCAGTATGTCCTGCATAGGGTGGAACTCGGCCTCCAGCAGAGATGACAGTTTAGCCACCATCCTTCTCTCTCCCATCTCCTCCACTGGGTCAAGGCGCTGCCCCAGGACAGAGATAGCTTTCTTGATCAGTTTGTTCAGTCTCTTCCTATCGGCTGCTGTAATGCCACTGCCCCAGCAGACCACTCCAAAAGTGATGGCTGATGCCACCACCGTGTCGTAGAATGACTTCAGCTGCTCCCCTTGTACACCAAAAGACCTGAGTCTCCTCAGTAGGAACAGCCTGCGCTGTCCCTTCTTGTAGAGTGCGTCAGTATTGTGTGACCAGTCTAGTTTATTGTTCAGATGAACACCCAGGTAATTGTAGGATGTCACCATCTCGATGTCTGTTCCCTGTATATTTACTGGTGCTGTGAGGGGTTGTCCTTGCCTGCGGAGGTCCACCACCAGCTCCTTAGTTTTCCTCGCGTTGATCTGGAGGCAGTTCCGATGGCACCAGTCCACAAGGTTCTGGATAAGCCCTCTGTACTCAGCTCTGTGTGAGAAGTCCGCAGTATAAAGGGTGAACAGGAAGGGAGCCAAAACCGTTCCCTGGGGGGCCCCCGTGCTACCGATGATCGTGTCGGACACACAGTCCCGGGTTCTCACAAACTGTGGCCGGTTTGGGAGGTAGTCCAGGATCCATGATGACAGGTGCTGGTCCACCCCTGCGCACAGCAGCTTGTCCTTCAGGATCATCAGTTGGATGGTGTTGAAAGAACATGATCCTCACCACATTCCCGGGCTTCTCCAGGTGGGACAGAGAACGGTGAAGGAGGAAGATCACCACATCCTCCACCCCGATGCCATGCTGGTAGGCGAACTGGAGTGGATCCATCGCTGGTCCCACCAGGGGGTGGAGGTGAGCAAGGAGCAGTCTCTCCAGGGTCTTCACCATGTGGGACGTCAGGGCCACTGGTCTGTAGCTGTTCAGATCTTTGGGGTGGGAAGTCTTTGGTACAGGTACCACACAAGATGTTTTCCACAACTGTGGTACCCTCTCCAGCTTCAGGCTCAGGTTGAAGATGTACTCCACAATCCCACACAGCTGGTCTGCACAGGACTTGAGGAGCTTTGCGCTGATGCCGTCTGGTCCCGACGCCTTCCTCGCCTTGATCTTCCTCAGCTCCGTCCTCACCTGAGTCTTAGTGAGGGTCAGGTTGGGGGGCTGTGTGTTGGGAGTGGGGGGTGTTGGTGGAGTGGGGAATGGGCAGCAGGACTTGATGTCTTCAGAGGCAGCAGTGGTTGTTGTGCAGTTGGGGGGGAGGGGAGGGGAGGGGAGGGGAGGGGAGAGTTGCCCCCCGTGGCCTGGGGGGAGGTATTCTGGAGCCCAGAGATGGTTTTAAGGTTTCTCCAGACCCCATCAATGTCGCTCTGTTGCAGCTTGTCCTCCATCTTCTTCCTGAAGCTGTCCTTGCCTTCTCTGATCTTTCTCCTCAGCTCCCTCTGTACGGACTTCAGCATCTCCCTGTTCCCCGACCTGAAGATCCTCTTCTTCTCTCTCAGAAGTGTTTTTATCTCAGGGTTGATCCAGGGTTTGTTGTTTGAGCAACACCGTATGGTCTTGGTGGGTACGGTGTTGTCCACACAGAAGCTGATGTAGTCCGTGATGGTGTGAGTGAGGCCATCGATGTCCTCACCATGTGGATCGCAGAGCTGCTCCCAGGTGGTGGTTTCAAAACAGTCCTTTAGAGCGTCCATTGCCTCCTCAGACCATAACTTCACTGTGCGCATGACCGGAGGTTGTCTGTGCACTAGGGGTTTGTACACCGGCCGGAGATGAACCAAGTTGTGATCTGATCTCCCGAGTGGGGGGAGTGGTGATGAGGTGTACGCCTCCTTAGTGTTTGCGTAGAATAAGTCCAGTGTTTTATTGTCTCTAGTGTGGCATGTGACATACTGGGTAAACGTGGGTAGAATGGGAGACAGTGAAACATGGTTGAAATCGCCTGAGATGAGGAGAAGAGCATCTGGGTGTTCTGTCTGCAGCCTGCCAGTTACTGAGATGATGACGTCACGCGCTGTCCCAGCGTTCGCCGTCGGATTTGCATAAATAACAATGCAGATCACGTGTGAGTATTCCCTCGGGAGATAGGTAGGCCGCATGCTAACAGCTAGCAACTTGATGTCTTTGCTGCAGTGTTGTTGTTTAACAGTGATATGTCCCGGTCTGCACCAGTTGTTGTTAACATACATCATCACTCCACCGCCCCTTGCTTTGCCACTGTCTGGTGTTCGGTCTGCCCGTATCGCGTGGAAACCCTCCAGTTCAATGTTAGCATCTGCTGCTAGTTCAGTTAGCCACGTCTCAGTAAATTTACATTACTATTTCATGTTAGGAGCACTATGTTCCATTGTGGGGGTGAAGGACATCAACCTGTGTTTTATTTTTCATTATCCAGGCATGACTTTTGTCTGTTTATTGTTTATATGGTGCACTATTTCTGTTAATCCACACTACTGTCTGGTGTTATGTTTTGTCCACAAGAGGGCACTGTTTCTTTTATACGTTTTGTATGTAATTTAAACAGGTTTTATTTGAAGAAATATGTTACCAGTTTGTGTTTTATGTATACTGTTATTTAAAACTATAAATATTGTTAAAAATTGATGTTGACACAGAGAGTTTGCCCTTCTGTGAGGAGTAATGTGTTCCACTGTGGAGGTGGAGGACATCACCCTGTGTTTTATTTTTCATTATCCAGAAAATAAATGCTGGAAAGAAGTTCCTTGGCCTCTGATTCCTGACCTAACCACACACATGTTACAGTAGCATACATAGCTAAATGCACTGATGATGTCACTCCCTACAAAACCGTCACTGTTCGTGCTAACCACAAGCCATGGATGACACAGCAGAGGTTCACAGGCTCCTAAGGGCATGGGACACAGTCTTCAGGACTAGTGACACCGTAGGACTAACAACAGCTAGGGCCAACCTGTCCCGTGGTATCATGGAAGCAAAACGACAGTACAGCAAGAAAATATCTGGTTACTTAAGCAACACCAGAGATGCACAGTCTGGCATGGCATACAGACCCTCACCAACTACAAACCTCTACCTCAGACCTGTGCGAGTGACATCACACTGTTTAACAACCTGAATTACTTCTTTGGCCACATTGAAGCACAAAACAGCACATCAACAAAGAAGACCACTCCTCCCCCAGGCGAGCAGACTATAAGTCTGACTCCAGCTGGTGTAAAGAGGACACTCTCCAGGATCAACCTATGTAAGGCAGCCGGATCAGACAACATATCAGGTCGCATTCTGAAGGACTGTGCAGAGGAGCTCAATAATGTCCTGGCCGACATCGTCAACATCCCCGTAAGTCAAGCTGTTGTCCCCATGTGTTTCAAAACTGCTACCATAACACAAGTCCCAAAAAAGCCCGTCCCATCCAGATCTAATCATTACCGGCCTGTAGCACTGACCCCCATCATAATGAAATGCTTTGAGCGGTTGGTCATGCAGAACATGGAGTCCATTTTTCCTCCCTCCCACGACCCATCTCAGGTTGCATACAGGTCAAAACAGAGGCACAGAAGATGCCATCTCTCTCTCAATCCAGCCCTCACTTACCTGGACTCAAAGAACTCCTACGTGCAAATGCTGTTCTTGGACTTCAGTTCAGCATTCAACACAATCATCCCCCAGCACCTAATACAAAAACTCAGACACCTGGGACTCAAAACCTCTCTCTGTAACTGGGTGCTGGACTTTCTCACAGGGAGGCCACAGAATGTGCGGGTTGGCAGTAACACCTCCAAGACCATCACACTGAGCCCAGGGGCCCCACAAGGGTGTGTGCTCATCCCACTGCTCTTCACTCTGCTGACCCATGACTGTGTACCAGCCTACAGCACCAACCACATCATCAAGTTTGCGGACGACACGACGGTGGTGGGCCTCATCACTAACAACGAGGAGGCCAACTACAGAAATGAGGTGAGCCAACTGGTCCAGTGGTGTAAAGACAATAATCTCTTCCTGAATGTGGGAAAAGCCAAGGAGATTGTGGTCGATTTCAGGAGAGAACACACACAGCATCCATCTCTGATCATTGATGGGGCAGCTATGGAGAGGGTGAGCAGCACCAAGTTCCTGGGGGTGCACATCTCTGAGGGCCTCTCCTAGTCCAACAACACATCACTGGTCAAGAAAGCTCAAACTCGCCTACATTTCCTCCGCAAACTGAGGACAGCACAAATCCCACCCGCCATCATGTGCTCATTCTACCAGGGCACCATTGAGAGCATCCTCACCAGCTGCATCACAGTGTGGTATGGAAGCTGCACTGCCTCCTGCTGGAAGACACTACAATGCACAGTGAAAGCAGCCAGCAAGGGGTGCCCTTCTGCCCCTGCTCTCGGACATCTACTTCACCAGCCTCACCTGCAGAGCCGAAAACATTGCAGGTGACACCTCCCACCCCTCACACTCCCTCTTCAGCCTCCTGTTCTCGGGGAAAAGGTACTGGAGCCTCCGGGCCCACTCCACAAGACTGCTAAACAGCTTTGTTCATCAGGTCATCAGGACCCTTAACTCTGTCCACTCCACCCCCCCCCCCCCCCACACTTCCTTCCCGGACTGTAATGCACTCACCTGCACAAAAACTACCTCAGCTGTTGGCACAGAAAGACTGTCACACCAACAGTAATACAGCTGCTGCTGTATGTCTCTGCACTTTACTGCAACCATTTGCACAAATGCCATATCTGCTGTTATTGCAATACTGATCATGTGCAGTCCTGTCTGTCACTGTCTGCACCTATTGAATTGCACCGTATTGCACCGTATTGAATTTGCAACTCCGAGTGTTACTACTCTACTTTTTCTGAATATAGGATTGCTGGGTTTCATCGTTTATCTTTATTTGCACTATGGGATGTCTGGGTCCATCTTTTCTCACTATTTGCATGACGGGTAGCATTACTGTACATAGACTGCTGTTGTTTTTCCAGCCTTATTCCTTTTTTTATATTGTGCACACCACTGAAGAGAGTGAGAAACATCATTTCAGTTTTCCTGTATGGCCTGTACATATAGTAGTATTGACAAATAAACTGCTGGAAGACACTACAACGCACAGTGAACGCAGCCAGCAAAATCATCGGTGCTCCTCTATCCTCCCTCACGGACATCTACCACACCTACTTCACCTGTAGAGCCATCAACATCACAGGTGACACCTCCCACCCCTCACACTCCCTCTTCAGCCTCCTGTCCTCAGGAAGAAGGTACCGGAGCCTCCGGGCCCGCTCCACAAGACTATTAAACAGCTTCGTTCACCAGGGGCCTCATGTACAAAGACTTGCATGGACTTCCTACTGAAAGATAACATACGTTTAAATCAAGAAAAACCCATAAGAAATTTAAAAAAAAAAAATCCACATGTATGAAACAGTGCATACGCAAGAATCCAAGCACATTTCCTTTGTACATCCTAATCTACTTGAAATTGAATGCAAGTGAGAAAATACAGGATTCCGCCCTTGACACACCCCATTTGTATATGCAGTTACAAGCAAATAGATATGCAAATAGATATATTTAAGCCCTGCATGTTCGATTCTCCTGTATCCACAATCAAAAATAATGGATTTAATGAAATTTCACAGACTAAGTTGGAGGTGCTCCTGAATGATGTAGAGGCATGTAAAAAACGTTTTGTTTGGTATGCTGTCCTCCGACACTGGCGCCGGATACAGGTAATTCAATAGTCTGCTCACAGCCCTATAAGATTAGTTTACTGTTTTCCTTTATTCAGACAGGGATGAAAAGGAGAAGTTTATTTAACCTTGACATGTTTCGACTGACGTCTGCAGTGCAGTCATCCACAGAAGCGTCAGCTGATTGTTGTGATTTGCTACCAGCCAGGTGGATCAGCTGGTTGAATAAAGGAAAACAGTAATGAAAAAAGACAATATGAACCTATTTAGTGGGTAGCCACGGTCACCTGTCAGTTGAAAGCAGATCATATTAGACTCGACAAGTACATATTTTATGTCCAAAATGCAAATCTCATGTAATACCATGGATTACACACTACGATTGTAAATGAATGACGTGTGCCGGGGAAAGCGTGACACTGTTGCATTTCAAACTTTATGCATGCATTTATTGACATAACTACTGTACACACAGAGGCAATTGGGGGCTTGGTAGAATGCTGTGAAACTGTAGTTTAATCATCAATAAAAGAAAGTCACTGACTTAAACCACTGATGCCTTGAAGACAGGGTGATATTTGGGAGCGTACAGGCACGTTGCGCATGAGGTGGGTTATTTAGGACAATCACATGAATTTACTCACCAAGAAGCCACCCATCCACACAGTGCCAGCTTGTAGTTTGTTCCCAACAATGCTGTTCATTAGAATGAATGAATCGTGTGTTGATCTAGACCACTTTGCAACATTGTTGGTTAGTCGCATTTGCACATCATATATAATTTGTAGCAGCGCGGTGGCGGAGTGGTTAGCACTGCAGCAGCACAGTAACTCACCCTTGGCCGGGGGATCCTGGGTTCGATCCCAGCCCCCGACCGACAGTGATCTGTGTGGAGTTTGTATGTTCTCCCCGTGTCTGCGTGGGTTTACTCCGGGATTTCTCCGGTTTCCTCCCACATGCCAAAAACATGCAAGTTAGGTTAATTGGCATCAAACTGGGGATTCTAGGATTCTAAATTGTTCTTAGGTATGACTGTGAGAGTGAATGGTTGTCTGTCTCTCTGTGTTGGCCCTGCGATGGACTGGCCATCTGTCCAGGGTGTACCCTGCCTCTCGCCCAAAGATGCTGGGATAGGCTCCAGCCCCCCAGTGACCCGAAAACGATTAAGCGGAAGAAGATGGATGGATGGATATAATTTGTATATTGATAGAATGGAAATGTTTTCTGTTAACATACACATACTCATCTTGTGAGGGGGTTTTATAGCAGTGTGTATGCAGTCCATAGCTCCGATTACATTAGGAAAACTGGCTGTCGCTGCAAATTGCGCTTTGGTGTTGGCCTGTTGAACTGCATCGGATGGGAATATGATGTATCTGGGTGACAGCCGGATAATGACATCCAACACAGCTGGCATAGCTCACCTCAGGGTCGACTGGAAATTCCTGATGGGTCTGCCAGCTCCCTCTGGAATGCCCCTGTTGCCAGGAACCCCAGTGTTGTCAGCACCTGCACTGGGACGGGCAGTGCACGGCTTCTTGCCGTGTTGTGCTCCAAGAGCAGCCATAGCTCTGAGCACAGTTCCACAAAGACTGCCAGTGGAAACCGAAACCAGCTGACAAGCCAGTCATCATCCGGAGCCAGAAAATCTTCTGTATCTCTAAATACCCTTTCTCTTCTCACTGCGCAATTTGCAATATCCTCTAATAATGCTAACGCCATTGTTAGAGAGGCATTTTCTGTACTTCTTTGCGCTTGCTTTTATACGGACGTGGACAAAATTGTTGGTACCCCTCTGTTAATGAAAGAAAAACCCACAGTGGTCACAGAAATAACTTGCATCTGACGAAAGTGGTAATAAATAAAAATTCTATGAAAATTAACCAATGAAAATCAGACAGTGCTTTTGAATTGTGGTTCAACAGAATTATTTTAAAAAACAAACTCATGAAACAGGCCTGGACAAAAATGATGGTACCCTTAACTTAATATTTTGTTGCACAACCTTTTGAGGCAATCACTGCAATCAAATGATTTCTGTAACTGTCAATGAGACTTCTGCACCTCTCAGCAGGTATTTTGGCCCACTCCTCATGAGCAAACTGCTCCAGTTGTCTCAGGTTTGAAGGGTGCCTTCTCCAGACGGCATGTTTCAGCTCCTTTCACAGATGTTCAATAGGATTTAGATCAGGGCTCATAGAAGGCCACTTTAGAATAGTCCAATGTTTGGCTCTTAGCCATTCTTGGGTGTTTTTAGCTGTGTGTTTTGGGTCATTATCCTGTTGCAAGACCCATGACCTACGACTGAGACCAAGCTGTCTGACACTGGGCAGCACATTTCTCTCTAGAATACCTTGATTGTCTTGAGATTTCATTGTACCCTGCACAGATTCAAGACACTCTGTGCCAGACGCAGCAAAGCAGCCCCAGAACATAACAGAACCTCCTCCATGTTTCACAGTAGGGACAGTGTTCTTTTCTTAGTATGCTTCATTTTTGCATCTGTGAACATAGAGCTGATGTGCCTTGCCAAAAAGTTGCAGTTTTGTCTCGTCTGTCCATAGGACATTCTCCCAGAAGCTTTGTGGCTTGTCAACATGCAGTTTGGCAAATTCCAGTCTGGCTTTTTTATGATTTGTTTTCAACAGTGGTGTCCTCCTTGGTTGTCTCCCATGAAGTCCACCTTGGCTCAAACAATAACGGATGGTGCGATCTGACACTGATGTACCTTGACCTTGGAGTTCACCATGAATGTGTTTAAGAGGTTTTTCTGGGCTCTTTTGTTACCATTCGTATTATCCGTCTCCTCCTGCGGCCACGTCCAGGGAGGTTGGCTACAGTCCCGTGGATCTTAAATTTCTGAATAATATGTGCAACTGTAGTCACAGGAACATCAAGCTGCTTGGAGATGGTCTTATAGCCTTTACCTTTAACATGCTTGTCCATAATTTTCTTTCTAATCTCCTGAGACAACTCTCTCCTTTGCTTCCTCTGGTCCATGTTTAGTGTGGTACACACCATGTCACCAAACAGCACAGTGACTACTTGTCACCCTTTAAATAGGCCAAATGACTGATTACAAGTTTGTAGACACCTGTGATGTTAATCAGAGGACACATCTTGGTTGAACATGTCCCTATGGTCACATTATTTTCCATCTTTTTTAGGGGTATCATCATTTTTGTCCAGGCCTGTTTCATGAGTTTTTTTTTTTTTTTTTAAATAATTCTGTTGAACCACAATTCAAAAGCATTGTCTGATTTTCATTGGTTAATTTTCATAGAATTTTTCTTTATTACCACTTTTGCCAGACTCAAGTTATTTCTGTGACCATTGTGGGTTTTTCTTTCATTAACAGAGGGGTACCAACAATTCTGTCCACGTCTGAATCTACTCATCTAATTAGGCACACTTGGATGTTTGTTCATTATGTGTCTCTGATGTGTACAATTATTTTCATATCATTATCAGTCTTCCAACATGACCTCTAAGTGTCGCCAATGGACCAGTAACAGTAGAAACGTACGTACGTCAGCCATGAAGTTGCCGTGGGACTACACATATTTCCACGGTCATTTCATTCTTGATCCATGTGAAATTTTCTGTGGAAGAGGACGTACACCATGTTTTTGTCCCCAAGTACCCTTTGTACATGAGGCCCCAGGCCATCAGGACTCTGAACATTTTTTTTTTTTTTTTTTTTTTTTTAACATCAGGTTGAGTGGATATACCTGTTTGAGCGCCTCAAAAAAATACAACTTTGGAAATAAAATTATTTCAGCTTTCAAAAGTTTAAATTTTATTTCAACTTTTATTTCAACTTTGGATAAAATTCCTTTATAAAAACCCAACAGCACAAATTCTTACAAACCAAACACTTTCAGCACCATTCAGATTGTTTAGGGGAACTAGACAAGGATGCCCTCTCTCTGCACTAATATTTGTGCTTGCTATTGAACCACTCACCCAGAGTATCTGTTTGGACTCTCAAATACATGGCTACAAGACCAAAGATGCAAATAAAATTTCTTTACATGCAGATGGCATCCTTTTATATGTAACAAAACCACAGACCACCATACCCGGACTTCTGGAAAAAATTAAGACTTTTGGCAAATTTTCAGGCTACACCATCAATTGGAACAAGAGTGCATTAATGCCAGTACAGCCCATTTCCTCAGATGCCTTGAAGGACCTTCCATTTAAGATATCAACTAATAAATTTAAGTATCTTGGAACTGATGTAGTTAAGTGCTACGCCTCTCGAGAACAAGCTAACTTTCTACCCCTGCTTGACAAGTTAAAAAATAAGATTCAATTGTGGAAAACTCTCCCTATATCTCTACTTGGGGAGGAAGGGGTGAATGCAATCAAAATGATTTTTCTACCACAGATTTTATATTCATTTCAGAATATAAGATACAATAAGCCTTTATTAGTCCCACAGTGGGAAAATTCCAGGATTGCAGTAGCACAGGGATAACAGCGCTCAGAGCAATAGTAAATAAGATAATAAGAATAGGTTAGGCAAAGCAGTAAATAAATATGTACACAGTTATATACACAGTGCAGAAGCATTGCAGTTAGATGGTATCAACAGCATTACAGTTAGTTAAATTACTCAGTAAAATATAAATATCGACCCTGACAGTACATTTCACATTGAATGAACAGTGTTGTTGCTACCCTCGATAGTAACTGTAACTGTCTTAGGTGTGTATTGGAGAGGACGATCGCTATTGTGCAGAGTTGTGACATTTAATACAGCCTGTATGAGCAGTATTTAGATTATACAGTCTGACAGCCAAAGGAAGGAAGGACCTGTGGAATCTCTTCCTCGAGCACTTAGGATGGCACAGCCTACCGCTAATATTCCTATCCTTTTGACTAAATCCTCCTTTAACAAGAGCACTCTGAGACAAGTGCAATATCCCCCGCCTCCGTTTTCTTTGAAGATCCCATTACTTACTAACAAATAGCAGTTTGCAACTTTTCAATATAATTACTGTGGCAGAAACAAATTATGATAAGCCCATCATCCACGAATATACACCAAAGTATACATCCCATAGCTGTAGGGCAGGATCCCGAGGTGAACCTGTGTAGCAAGTTTGGTGATCCTAGAGAGCTTTATACATTCTACAGTAGGAGAGCATCGGGAGTATCAACCTTGACCTTTGACCTTTTGATCTCAAACCTGTAGTCAGAGGTCATGGTCTCAGAGTGAACCTGTGTACCAGGTTTGGTGACCCTAGCTGTCTTTGTTGTTGAGATATAGTTTACAAGCCATTTTGATGGTGACCTTTGACCATGAAGTCCCAACACCATAGTGGCACTTCAGAGTCACAGGGTGAACCTGTCTACCAAATTTGGTGGCATTAACTTTACTCATTGTACAGTAATAAGGCATAGGGAATGTTAACCTTGACCTTTTGACCCCAAACTAATAGTCTGAGGTCAGGATCCCAAGGTGAACCTGAGTACCACATTGGGTAGCCCTAGCTTTACTCGATTTATAGTAACAGTGTATGCTAACCTTGATCTTTGACCCCAAACCGATAGAGGTCTGGATCCCAAGGTGAACCTGTGTACCAGGTTTGGTGGCCCTAGATTTATTCATTGTACAGTAATAAGGCATAAGGAATGCCAACGCTGACCTTCAACCTTTTAAGCCCAAAACCATAGTCAGAGGTCTGGATCCCAAGGTGAACCTGTATACCAGGTTTGGTGGCCCGAGCTTTACTCATTTTACAGTAATAGTAAATGTAGCATTTGCCATTTACCATAGTGTAACTGCAATGTTAACTTTGACCTTTGACCCCTTGACCCTAAACCCATAGTTAGGTCAGGGTGTAAATTGTCCAAGATGTATATTAGATACAACTACTGTATCGATTTGAAAAGCCTACATCATTTCTTTCAGTATTGTATTTGGAAGATTTAGGGAAAATCTCACCTCTGACTTTTGACCTCAAGATCATCCGATGAAAGTAAAATTGCAATATACACATCACAAGAGTATATTAAACCATGGTACCAAGTTTCACAACAATCAGAACCAAACTGTAGGAGGAGGTGATTTCACAAGACAGTTACTGTATATGAAGTGAGGTGAAACAGGAGGTCATAGGTCAGGGGCTACAATTCCTGCAAAAATCATCCGATCAGAACCAAATTGCAATATGTGCATCCTCAGTGTATGTCAAACCATGGTACCAAGTTTCAAAACAATTGGAACAAAACTGTAGGAGAAGTTGATTTCACCAAAGTGGGACGGACAGACTGACCCATAACATAACCCCCTTCGGCCTTAGCCCAAAGGGTTCATCTGGCAGGGGATAAAAAACTAGATACAATTATAATTCTCTTTCTCTGGAACTGGGGAGGGGATGGGGGGGTGAAAAGTTCATAGTGGTCAAATTTGACCAAATGTGGTTTATTTTTCAACACAGTCTCCCCTTCAGTCCACACACTTCTTCCATCGGTGTTGCAGCGCTTGGATCCCTGCAGCTAAAAAATAAACGTTTGGTCAAATTTGACCACTATGAACTTTTCAGCCTAGGTACTTTTCACCCCCCCCCCCATCCCCCGGTATAAAGCTCACAGGATCAGTTTAAAAAAAACAAAAACATCTACACAAGTCCAAATCTAATGGAGGACTTGGCCTTCCAAATTTCATATTATATATTACTGGGCATGTACCATTAGATCCTTCTCTTTATGATTGGATGTCACAAACACCCCCCACCCTCACCCCCCAGACAGGTTAAAAATTGAAAAAGAAGACTGTCACCCATTTTCGACTGGCGCCATCTTCCTTTCACCCATTCCAATTGATATAAAGCTCTATAGACATAATCCGATCATACATAATTTGATCCAAATATGGAAGCAAATTAGATCTCACCTATCCCTCACACCCATATCACTTGCCTTGCCAATTGCAGGAAACCCTACATTCACCCCATCCAACTTAGACAAAAGTTTCTCCACATGGAGTGAACTCAGACTGCACAGTGTCAAAGATTTATACATTAATGGAACATTTGCTACGTTTGAGCAATTACAAATGAAATTTAAACTCCACAGTCACAACTTTTTCAGATATTTACAAATCAGGGATTATATCTGAAAACACCTAACAGGATTCAAAACCGAACAACAATCACCAGTAGACAGATGTCTTAACATCTCACCATATCAATGTTAATTTATTTTCGACGTGTATGACATCCTCCTGTCAACAACCTCTCCCATCCTCTAACAGTTTTAAGATCGGTTGGGAAAAGGAAATAGGAGTTCAAATACCCATTGATATGTGGGAAGAGTCAAACACGTCATGACCTGTTCAAATAATGCAAGAGAATTGTCTCATACAGTTAAGGTCATACATAGACTCCACTATTCTACAGCAAAACTCCATAAGATGGGACTTCCGGTTATGGCGGCCATGTAGGAAGACGTGTTTCACACTGCTCTGCTTGTAAAAATAAAAATTTTACTAAAACTCTCTTAATTGGAACAAAAACCTATCCCAGCGTTTTGGCGCAGATATGGTAAAGACCAAGGCTGGAAAATTAGGTGGAGGAAAAGGTAATTCGACAAAACAACCCAAGCTAACAGACTTTCATGCTCGAGGCGAAACAGAGAAAACTCCAGAGGCAATGGCGGAGGAGGGAGCCAGCGGTGGAGCGGGAACTGCTGAAGAGGGGACAAACGTAGTGCTCACTGCCATCAACTCCATGAGAACAGAGTTTTCGTCTAAATTTGATGGGATTATAGCAGCGAGAGAAGGTATGAGAAAGGAAATAAACGACTGCATGGAGCAAGTGTCGCAGGCGGAGCTCCGAATTTCAAGCACTGAAGATGATGTCACCAGCCTACAATCTAAACTGCAAACACTGGAATTAAAATGCAAAAGTCAAGCTCAAACCAAATCTATAAATGTACGTCTTAAATTGATACATTTTAAATGGTTAATGCGGATGTATGTTACACCGGAGGAGTTAAATAGATATAACAAAAACATACCAGATACGTGCACAAAATGCATGGAAAGTAAAGGAACCCTATTTCATTGTGTATGGGAATGTAGAATAATTAGAATGTTTTGGGAAGAGGTGAGGGTAACAATTGAAAAAATAATCTCAAAACAAATCATATTGAATCCTAAACTGTTTTTGTTGGGTCTGTACCCAGAAAAGCATAACTTTAATAAAAGTGAAAGAACATTCACAGACCTCAGTTTGCTTAATGCCAAAAAATGTATTGCACTACTGTGGAAAAAGACTCATAGACCAGATGTGACTCAGTGGTTAAGACAGATGTTAACAAACCTTCCATTAGAAAGAATAACATACATACTGAAATCAAAGGAAATTGTGTTTGAGAATATATGGAGACCTTTTATTGATTATGTAAAAAATTTAAACATAACTCTTGAAGAAGAAGGTGAATGATGTGTGTGGACCTTGTAAATTCCAAACTGGTGAACATAATATGTATACTTATGTAATGGATTGTCTAGACTAAACAGACTTGATTTTGTTGGTGGTTGTGGGTGTTTTTAGTGCATTTTTTTTGTAGTACTTTAGTGTTAGTGTTTGATTGTTTGTGTCATGTTTGTTACAAAAAAAAAAAAAGGTTCAATAAAGATATTGTGGGAAAAAAAAATACAAAAGTCTGGAAGATAACGTCCTAGACTTGGAATCCCGCTCGCGACGGAATAATTTGAGGCTGGTGGGCCTCCCGGAGGGAGCGGAGGAACGGAACCCATGTTCCTTTTTGGAAAAGTGGATTCCAGAAGCGCTGAATAATGCGGATCTGCAATCATCGGTCGTTTTAGAGAGAGCTCACCGAATTGGCCCACCGAGAGATAATAAGGCACCACCGAGGACGCTGATTATGAAGTTCCTCAACTACAGAGACAAGATGACAGTCATCAATGCGGCGCAAGCTAAAGGGGAAATTAAATACCAGGACCAACAAGTGCGGTTCTACCCAGATTTGGCCACAGGAATACAACAATTAAGGAAACAGTTCGACCCGGCCCGCAAAGAGCTGCACAACCTAGGGATTCGTCACGGAGTAATTTATCCGGCAAGACTGCTGGTCACATATAAGGGGAGAACCCACACCTTCAAGACCCCTCAAGAGGCGCAGGAGTTCATCAAGCAGAGCCAAAAAGAAACTGGCGGGAGCAAAGCATGAACATGACAAAGGTAGAACATTTAAGCATAAGTACAGACATCTGATTGATCTGAAACATATAACATGTCTACAAAATTCAGACTGTATTTTTAAAAATTTTTTAAAAAAAAGCTATGATGTACAAAGTTGCTATAAAACTTTGAAGTTATGCTGAAAAAACTACAGAAGAGAGTTAAGGTCATAAGAATAGTAGTAGAGTCAGGGTGATTGAGAGGAGAAAGAGAGAGTGGTTTGACTGATCCTCGCAGGTGTGGAACAGTCACTAGCTACAACGGGAGACAGAATATTTTGGGGGGGATTACCACAAATGTGGGGAAAGGGAATTTGTTTTTGTTTAGTTTGTAGGATGAATGTTCTATCATCCATGTTTTTGCTTCTCTGTAACAGTATGTTCATATTGCAAGGTAATCTCAAACTCCTTATTGCTCATAGATCAAAGCGTTAATCTTAATTTAACTTCATGGAATTGCAGAGGTCTACAAAATCTTAAAAAACTTAAACAAGTTATGAATAAAATAAAAGACATAGATTCAAAAATTGTATTTTTACAAGAAACTCATCTATTAGAGGAGGATGTAAAAAGAATTAGGAGAAGATGGCAAGGTAACGTGTTCACCTCATTTTCATCCCGAGCTAAGGGAGTTATGATTCTCAAACATAAAACAGTCCCATTTCAAATGAAAAATGTAATTAGAGACAAATTTGGAAGATATCTAATCATCCAAGGATCTTTGTTATTAGAAAATATAAATCTGGTGAACTTATACGGCCCCAATATTGATGATCAAAACTTCTTTGTTAATTTATTCCTTACTTTATCATCACTTACAGGGCAACATATAATAGCAGGGGATTTTAATTGTACATTGAATCCCAGTATAGATAGATCAACAGGACTGGACTGTACGCACAATGGATGTAGGATGACCATTAATCATTTTATGAAAGAATTGAGATTGCTAGATATATGGAGAGAAATGAAACCACAAGTCAAAGCCTATTCTTGTTATTCTAATACCTATAAGAAATTCTCACGTATTGACTACTTTTTGATCTCTACAGAATTAAGGTCCAAGATTCAAAACTGTTTCTATGATAACACTGATCTCTGATCATGCACCCTGCTGTCTAGTATATGTAGATAAGAAATTGACAAAGGACCCAGTTAGGTGGCATTTTCAACATAAATGGCTTCAGGATGAGGAATTTGTTAAGTACATAGAAAAACAGATAGATGAGTTCTTTGATATCAATACTACACAAACAATGGCATGTATAAAGTGGGAGGCTTTCAAAGCTTTTATTAGGGGGCATATTATTAGTTATAGAGGTTCAAAATCTAAGAAGACCCAAGAGGAGAGAGTCCAATTGGAACGTAAAATAAAAATCCTTCAAGAAAAGGTGTATGCAGGAAGTAACCCACAGTTAGAGAACGAATTACTGATTCTGAGAGCTGAATATGATAAAAAAAAATCAGTGAATAGAGCTGCCTCGAGTCTTCTAAGATTGAAGCAAACTTTTTATGAACAAGGTGAAAAATCAGGAAAATTATTGGCATGGCAGATTAAACAATTAGAATCTAAAACACCAATTACCAGTATTATAAGTAATGGACAGGTAGTTATAGATCCTTTAGAAATTAATAGTGCCTTTAGAGATTATTATGAAAAACTATATGATACAAAAAAATGAAACTGAGTTAACAAAACTAAATGGGTTTTTGGGTGGATTGTCTATACCATGTATTCCAAATGAAAACAGGGAGATACTGGAGTCTAAAATTAGTCAAGAAGAAGTTGGGCAAGCCATTGATAATATGAAATCAGGAAAAAGAGAAGGACCAGATGGTTTTCCAGTTGACCTCTATAAAAAATTTAAGAATAAATTAATAAAACCACTTTTGGAAATGGTTTTAGAAGCATTTCAAAATGGTAATTTACCACCATACATGAATAATGCCTTAATTATACTGTTGTCAAAACCAGGTAAACCCCCTAATAAATGTGAAAACATGAGACCAATAAGCCTATTAAATGCTGATCTTAAAATAATCTGTAAAATTTTAGCAAGACGACTACAAGAAATATTACCAAATATTATTAACCGAGATCAGAATGGCTTTATAATGGGAAGACAAGGCTTCCAAAATGTAAGAAGACTATTTAAAATTATTTATTCCAATAAAGAAGCACCGGATACAGCTCTCCTATCATTGGACGCCGAAAAGGCCTTTGATAGGGTCGAATGGCCCTATCTTTTTGAAGTCCTACAAAGGTTTGGACTTGGAAATAATTTCATAAAATGGGTCCAGATAATATACAATAATGCTACAGCAGAAATCCTAACAAACAGCAATATCTCAAAATCAATAGAGGATGTCAACAAGGCTGTCCACTTTCACCTTTATTGTTTACTATGGCAATTGAACCTTTAGCGATGGCAGTACGTTTACATCCACAAATATATGGAATTAAAGTAGGACCAACAGAACATAAAATCTCCCTGTATGCCGATGACATAATTTTGTTTATGTCGAATTTTAAAAAATCTATTCCGACCTTGTTAAATTTAATAAAGAACTTTGGGAATATATCAGGATATAAAACAAAACAAAATCTTCAATATTAATGCTAAATGAGACCCAGAGAAATCATCCAGCTCCTGAGGTAAACCAATTCAATGTTGTAAATCAGTTTAAATATTTAGGAATTCAAATTTTGCCTAAGCTAGAATCAGTCGCCAATGCCAACTATGAAGCCTTAATGACAGATATTAATGAGTTACTTCAGAGATGGATGTCACTACCAATGTCGATGATCGGGAGAATTAATATACTTAAAAGTAATATCTTACCAAAAACACTTTATTTATTTCAAAACATTCCTTTACCACCACCTTCAGATCTATTCTCAAGAATTAAAAAAAGTTAGTGGAATTTATATGGAACAATAGGAAGGCCATATTACGTTTGTCCTTACTATATTTACCATTTGATCGTGGAGGTCTGAAATGTCCAAACTTTATGTTGTATTACTGGTCAGCACAACTGAGGTCTATGATATATTATTTTTCATCAAATGATCTTCCTCACTGGACTGAAATGGAATCATACAATTTACCTTTACCTCTTCCCTTATTCACATACTCAGACTCGGCTAAAAAATTACAGAAGCAAGTTAAAAATCCAATTGTAAAGCACATGATCAAAATATGGTGTGAAACCAAAAAATATTTAAAAGAACCACACTCACTGTTACAATTTAGCCCAATATGGGGTAATCAATATTTTACACCAGGGAGAGCGGATACTGTATTTAAAATATGGAATTTAAAAGGGATTCAAAAGATTCAAGACTTATATTTGTCACACTCAGATAACAATGTCTTTTGAAGAACTGAGGATTAAATTCAATCTTAATAGAACATACTTTTTAAAATATCTTCAGCTTAGAAATTTTATTCGATCAAATCAAAATAATGCTCTCATCCGACCTACTTATTCACCTTTGAAAAAATTTTTGATGAAAGATGGTAAGAGAAAGGGTATTATTAGTTTTATAACTCATTGACACTATTCTCAAGTGAAAACTCACAGAAAAGACTGAATTACTGGAAAGAAGACCTGCAAATTGAAATTTCAGAGGAACAATGGGAAATGGCTTGTGCAGAAGCTCAAACCAAATCAATAAATGTACGTCTTAAACTGATACATTTTAAATGGTTAATGCGGATGTATGTTACACCAGCGGAATTAAATAGATATAACAAAAGCATACCAGATACATGCACAAAATGTATGGAAAGTAAAGGAACCCTATTTCGCTGTTTATGGGAATGTAGAAAAATCAGAATGTTTTGGGAAGAGGTGAGGGTAACAATTGAAAAAATAATTTCAAAACAATTCACATTGAACCCTAAACTGTTTTTGTTGGGTCTGTATCCAGAAAAACAACTTTAATAAGAGTGAAAGCGTATTCATAGACCTCGGTTTGCTTAATGCCAAAAAATGTATTGCACTACTGTGGAAAAAGACTCATAGACCAGATGTGACTCAGTGGTTAAGACAGATATTAACAAACCTTCCACTAGAAAGAATAACATATATACTGAAATCAAAGGAAAATGTGTTTGAGAATATATGGAGACCTTTCATTGATTACGTAAAGAATATAAACATAATGTCTGAAGAAGAAGGTGAATGATATGTGTGGACCTTGCAAATTCCAAGCTGGTGAATGTATATTATGTATTCTTATGTAATAGATTACCTAGACTAAAAAGAGGAGCATTGTTGTTGACTTGTGTCTGTTAATGGCTGTTGTTGTTTTTATTACACTTTTTTTTTTTGTTGTTATTGTTCTTTTTAATTTTTAAATTACTTTTGTGTTAGTGTCTGATTGTTTGTGCCATGTTTGTAAAAAAAAAAGGTTCAATAAAAAATATTGTGGAAAAAAAAAACTCCACAAGATATACCCAGATGCATCTGCAACTTGTGATGTCAGTCCACAGACGCAACTCTTTTTCATAGCTTTGTATCATGTCCCTAGATTGCCTGTATTGGTCTGATGTCTTTAGACACGTCACAAATTCTTAAAACTTCGCTGTCACCGGATTCTCTGCTGATTATCATTGGAACATCTGAAATTTCTGGAGAGTTTAAAATAGCACAACAACACTTTCTTTCATATAGTCTCATAATGGCAAAAAAAGTAATCTTAGATACATGGAAAGGTACAACAATTCCTTCTGTAAAGATGTGGTTTCATGAACTAATACATTACATTTGGAGAGAATAAGATACATGCTAAAAGACAGAATTACACAATTCAATAAGATTTGGCAACCATTTACTGATTTTCTAGGAAAGTGAATGTTCTATGTTCTACCATTATCAAATGACAGAGAAGTTGAGAATTAAAGTTATACAAATCTATCTATACAGTATCTCACAAAAGTGAGTACACCCCTCACATTTTTGAAAATATTTTATTATGTTTTTTCATGGGACAACACTGAAGATATGATACTTCGATACAATGTAAAGTAGTCAGTGTACAGCTTCTATAACAGTGTAAATTTGCTGTCCCCTCAAAAATAACTCAACACAGCCATTAATGCAGTGTTTCCTCTGGCTTAAAGACCTTGGCGCGGTGGCAACATATTTTTCCCTGGGGTGGGGGGGGGGGGCAGTAAACATACCGGAATATGTTAATTTATACTATTTATTTCTTTTTAAAATTTTACACAGTAACATTGCATATGGAACTTACCATTTGAAGTATTGTACAACCGACGATTGAATATTGGGCCAGTTGGGGTCCCACCCAGACATCCTGTGTTTAGACTTTTTAGTGGTGTTATCCTTCTCTCCTTCCTCTGCCTGAACACCTTCCTCACCTTGGCTCCTCTCTTTTGTCTAATCTTGCCCTCTCTGAGCTCTGTCTAATTCAGGTTCTCTCTCTGTCTATGGTGGTATACAAACAGGTTAGAAAATATCAAGTGTCATCTTTTGCCCTGTAAAATTTGTTTTGTCCTGGTTTACATAAATGCCAAAAATATGTGTATTTTTTGTATTTTTATTCTAGTATTTCTTTTTTCCATTGAGAGAGTAGGGAAGGGAAAGAAACATTCATAATAGTAATGTACTCATGCATACTTAAATTATATTATCAGGTGGGTATAGTAACCCGAAATTCTACTCATGTAAAAGCAGTGCTTTGAAATTAATAATTTAAAGTAGACAACCAAAAATTTCTAGTTAAGGGTACAAAGAGCACCCATTTACAAACTTGAGTAATGACTTGAGTCTTGAAGGTTTGAGGTTTTTCTCAAAAATTTATAACAATTTTCTTAGTGTTCTACTTTTCTCTGTAAATCTATCTACAGATGAAACCATGTTCCTCAAATTTGTAATTTCCTCTTAGTAAAATTGACTTTTCTTGTACATTTGAAACTTTATTATAAATTTGTGGATTATTTTATGACTAATTTTTATCTGTTTTTTAAAATAAAATTACTGTTTTCTTTTTAGATAAATTCGAAACATCCATACATCCATCCTTTTTGGTCCATCACAGGGCCAACACAGAGAGACAGACAACCATTCGCTCTCACAGTCATACCTAAGGACAATTTAGAATCCCCACTTTTGATGCCAATTAACCTAACTTGCATGTTTTTGGCATATGGGAGGAAACTGGAGAAATCCCAGAGTAAACCCACGCAGACACGGGGAGAACATGCAAACTCCACACAGATCACTGTTGGTCGGGGGCTGGGATCGAACCCAGGATGCCCCGGCCAAGGGTGAGTTGCTGTGCTGCCACAGCGCTAACCACTCCGCCACTGCGCTGCCCAAAGAACCCAAGAACCCAGCTGTTCAGGTGGCTGGCCAGAGTCCCAGGCCAACCAGACGGCAAGGTGGTATGAGTCAGGTGGCCTGCCGGAGAGTATGGACCACCCTGCCCAGCGGCTCAGTCTTTTGAGTAGCCGGCCTGAGTTTTTTAGCCACCAGGACCCTAGGGATGACCCAGGAGGAAGACTCCCCATGGGAAGGCCCAATGATGGGAAGCAGGGCCGGGGGGGGAGCACAATGGTGTCTGGTAGAGAAGGAAGGGGGACCATGACAGCATTGAGGATCTGAGGAAAGGTTGCACCCATGGGGGTCCTGGACTGGAACATAGCTGTACCCACGGTGGCTCCAGGCTGGAGCTCTGCAGCACCTGCGATGGCTCTGGGTGGACCCGGATTGGGCCTGAGTTGCACCCTCAGTGGACCCCGGCTGGGCCAATGCTGCACCCTTGGTGGACTCCGGGCTGGGGGGTGATGCCCATGGCAGGCCCATACTAGAGCGCAGCACCCACGTTGGGTTAAAGCTGGGGTGCAGCACCCACGAGGGCCCTCAACCAGGACACAGCACCCACAGAGACTTAGGCCGAGGAGAGGAACCCAGATGACGGCCTCGGGCAAAGGGGAAGCTGTACCTGTGGTGGTCCCGGACTGCGACAACCTCAGTGGGGGGAACTGGACCCAAGACGTCCTCAGGTGGCAAGCATGGACCCACGGAGACATCTGGCTGGAGTGGATCTTCCCCGGCGATCCTGGGAGAAGATTCAGAAACAACAGATAGAGAAACATGGTCAGGGAGCCCGGCGAGGTGAGCTCACTCTCCTCACCAAGAGCCAGGCAAGATTGCTCCAGAACAGAAAAGAGCAAGACAAAAGAGAGCTCTTGCCTGAGCTCGAGTTCCACCGCCATCCAGGACTCCGTTGATCCAGATGACGACGTCTCGGGCCCGTTGTCTTGGAGGTCCAGCTCCGGTTCCCACTCTGCTGCAGCAGCCTCCGCAGCAGGCATGATGGTGATTGCAGTCTCAGTTTCCCCCAAAGACGTGATCCATGCTGGTGGCTCTTCTGGCGTGGCAGCTGGGGGTTGACTCACCGCTGGTACAGGGATTGGTTCCTCTTGCGTCTGGCGGCTCAGTCCTGGGGCCAACGGGCACTCAGAGGGAAAAGGAGGAGACACGGAGAGAGCTAGTGAGTAACGGGTGGCTGCAGCAGGTGGAGAGGGCTCAGGGCACTGCATTCCCTAAGTTTCTCTACCAGGGATCAGGCAAGGCATATCATCAAAATTTGAAATGGAATGAAATGAAACTTGCCTGTTCTCCTGGTGAGCAATGTTGCCTGCTGCAGCTGGCGATGTGTTGTCCCTCTCCGTGGCTATGGTGATTCTGGGCCCCCCCTGAGGATTGTAGAGGAGACGCCCCTGTAATCGCGGAGGAAGATGTAGCCGGTGGAAAAATGGAGGACTTCATGGCAGCAGGGAGAGACATCGAGGGGACTGACATCGCAACAGTAATGGAGGGAGATAGGGCTGACGAGACAGTCGGCGAGGGAAGACGTAGCCGGTGGAAAAATGGAGGACCTCTTGGCAGTAGGGAGAGACATCGAGGGGACTGATGTTGCAACAGTAACAGAGGGAGATGGGGCTGACGAGACAGCCGGTGAGGAAGAAGAAGAAGAAGAACGAGGATCTGCTGCAGGGACTGTCGGGCTCGGTGTCCGAGGAGAGGCTGTCAAAGAGGCGAGATTATTCCTCCGGCGGTCCGGGGCAGGACGAAGCTGTCATGGTGGAGCTAATGAAGCAGGAGTGGGAGCACTGGAGGCATTCTTCCGTGGAGTGCATCTTCATGTGGGCGCTGGTTTGGCAAAAAAAGATAATACTGAAGATTAATGCTGAACAAATTATTATCATAAAGTTGCTGTGATTGCATACAGTGGGGCAAAAAAGTATTTAGTCAGCCACCAATTATGCAAGTTCTCCCACTTAAAAGATGAGAGAGGTCTCCAATTTTCATCACAGGTAGCCTATACCTCAACTATGAGAGACAAAATGAGAAAAAAAAATTGTCACATTGTCTGATTTTTAACCCCTCTAAGTGCTCCGGCCACTGAGTTACAGTCATCTAAACATACTGAACTTGAAGAAAATAAATTTGGCCTGGGTGTTTTTTCGGATACAAATGCTTGCAAATAACACACAGCTTCAGATCCGGGCTGGAAAATGCAACAGAAATGTAGGACCAAGTGTTATCCAGCTGAGGTCAAAATTTTGTAACAATACCACAAAAAATGAATATATTACACAGCTTTTTCCTCAGGTAGTTCCCAGGCGTTTTTGAACTGTGCCAAATTGTGCCAAATGGCAGTTTGGAAAAACGTCTGTAACTTTTGAATGATTCAATATAGAAGCTTCATCTTGGGCTCTAATGCAAGGTGACACTCAGGGCTGTGTGTGTGTGTGTGTGGGGGGGGGGGGGGGGTGTTCCCCCCCTCGCTACAGAGGACGGACATCTCCCGTTGCGCCACGGTCCGTCATGCAGCGATGACGCACAGCCATAATTTACCGATTGGTCAAAAGTCATTTTGATTACAATTTTCAGGGATAAAGAATAATTTAGCTTAGAACACTTACCTCTTCACAGCAGAAGCGGAGCTGGCGAACTTCTTCCTCATTGTCAGACAAACGCGACGCTGGTCTCGCGACCCGATCAAAACATAATTCCATTATTGCGGTTTTGCGCTTCCATGATTGCGGTTTTTGGCCAACGATTTTTTAAAACAAATAACAGTAGTAATTAAAAATAGACTGGCGAACGCGTGTGTGTCACTCAGCCTTCGTCGTCGGCCTCCGTCGGTCTATGATGACCATGGAAGAGAATCCTAAACGTCTACTCTGCTGGGACAGCACCGCCTGTGGCCGAACATGCCGATGCGCGAATGGCAGTCCCTGTCACACAGGTTGCACTTGTGGATGGTCTCCGTGCTGCTGGGTCTGTGGGGTTCTTCCTGTGGGTCCTTTTTTTATCTGCTGCAGCAGTCTCTCTTCACCCAGCCTTACACAAAAAAGCTCGCAAACTTCTGTGCTTCAATTGGCTCGCTGCATTCACAGCGTTGGTAGGCAGGTCCTTCTTGCTAGGTTTTCAGTCATTGGTTCTTCAAGGTTTCAGAAACCCAATTCAAGGCTCTTATTAGTCGAATGAGAGGTCAATCATATCTGATCTGTTTGCGGCTGTGTCTGTAGTGGAAGAACTTTTTTTTTTTTTTTTCCTCAGTGCGCGCTTGGAGGCAGCGCCCTCGTGCGTCCTAGAGCGCCCTCGTACGTCCTAGAGCGCATGAGAGCGCCCTCGTGCGCTCTGGGACGCAGAGACTTGCCCGCCCGCGGTACAACGGAGTGCAAGAGGTTAAAGAATTTATTTGCAAATTATGGTGGAAAATAAGTATTTGGTCAATAACAAAAGTTCATCTCAATACTTTGTTATATACCCTTTGTTGGCAATGACAGAGATCAAACGTTTTCTGTAAGTCTTCACAAGGTTTTCACACACTGTTGCTGGTATTTTGGCCCATTCCTCCATGCAGATCTCCTCTAGAGCAGTGATGTTTTGGGGCTGTCGCTGGGCAACACGGACTTTCAACTCCCTCCAAAGATTTTCTATGGGGTTGAGATCTGGAGACTGGCTAGGCCACTCCAGGACCTTGAAATGCTTCTTACGAAGCCACTCCTTCATTGCTCGGGCGGTGTGTTTGGGATCATCGTCATGCTGAAAGACCCAGCCACGTTTCATCTTCAATGCCCTTGCTGATGGAAGGAGGTTTTCACTCAAAATCTCACCATATATGGCCCCATTCATTCTTTCCTTTACACGGATCAGTCGCCCTGGTCCCTTTGCAGAAAAACAGCCCCAAAGCATGATGTTTCCACCACCATGCTTCACAGTAGGTATGGTGTTCTTTGGATGCAACTCAGCATTCTTTCTCCTCCAAACACAACAAGTTGAGTTTTTACTGAAAAGTTCTATTTTGGTTTCATCTGACCATATGACATTCTCCCAATCCTCTTCTGGATCATCCAAATGCTCTCTAGCAAACTTCAGACGGGCCTGGACATGTACTGGCTTAAGCAGGGGGACACGTCTGGCACTGCAGGATTTGAGTCCCTGGCAGCGTAGTGTGCTACTGATGGTAGCCTTTGTTACTTTGGTCCCAGCTCTCTGCAGGTCATTCACTAGGTCCCCCCATGTGGTTCTGGGATTTTTGCTCACCGTTCTCATGATTATTTTGACCCCACGGGGTGAGATCTTGCGTGGAGCCCCAGATGGAGGGAGATTATCAGTGGTCTTGTATGTCTTCCTTTTTCTAACAATTGCTCCCACAGTTGATTTCTTCACACCAAGCTGCTTACCTATTGCAGATTCAGTCTTCCCAGCCTGGTGCAGGTCTACAATTTTGTTTCTGGTGTCCTTTGACAGCTCTTTGGTTTTGGCCATAGTGGAGTTTGGAGTCTGACTGTTTGAGGTTGTGGATAGATGTCTTTTATACTGATAACAAGTTCAAACAAGTGCCATTAATACAGGTAACGAGTGGAGGACAGAGAAGCCTCTCAAAGAAGAAGTTACAGGTCTGTGAGAGCCAGAAATCTTGCGTGTTTGTAGGTGACCAAATACTTATTTTCCACCATAATTTGCAAATAAATTCTTTAAAATCAGACAATGTGATTTTCTGGATTTTTTTTTCTCATTTTGTCTCTCATAGTTGAGGTATACCTATGATGAAAATTGGAGACCTCTCTCTCATCTTTTAAGTGGAAGAACGCACAATTGGTGGCTGACTAAATACTTTTTTGCCCCACTGTATGTCTAAAGGATAATTTGGCATATGTGGGCTGGGAGGAGCGTCAGTGGAAACTTGGGTCTGACAAAGAACACCGGTGTATTCACACACAGGACACATTGGGAGAAGCAGCAGCAGCCCAACCGGGCGGACCACAGTCCTTCGCGGGGAGGAAAGCCCGGCCTGGCCGGTCAGTGGTAGACAGGAGTCGCGGCTGCTGCTTCACCCATGCGGTATCACTGTCCTTTGCAGGACCGCGGATCCTCCCTCCTGCGCAAGTATCTAAAAATTAAAAAATATTAATACCACCATGATTGTGGAGCAGAATAAATAGCCGGGATGACTTAATGACCAAACTGGACACAAAAACACCCAAATAACAAAATAAATCACTTTTAGTTAAATATTTAGTGACAAATGGGCGACACTGATGCCACGGTTGCCGTCAAACAGGTCCTTCTGCTGTGTATAATAATGTTGGCTGTTTTGTAGTTAATTCAATTGTTTACAGTTTTAAAAACCTTTTTAAAAACAAAATATTGCTACAATATAACATGATGCACTACAACGGGTCTCAAATATTTGTAAACATGTCCTCTTATAGTACTGCATGTGTTTATTGACAATACACAGAAGAAATTCAATATTACACTGAACTCCATCACTGAACAGTGATATAAACTAAAATAATTATAATGGTGACTGAACAACTCCCATTCCCCAAAGTACAAGCTACACTATTATGAATATAAGTGATAAAAGATCACACAAATAAGTGATCTAATAAATAAACAAGGGATCCGAAAAAGTTGCTAATATTGGATGTCCCATTGGTGATAGATGGATAAATAGATAGATGATAGACAGACCTATGCATGCATACAGTGGAAATAAAAAGTCTACACACCCTTGTTCAAATGCTAGGCTTTTGTGATGTAAAAAAATGAGACCAAGATAAATCATTTCACAACTTTTTCCACCATTAATGTGACCTATATCCCGTACAACCCAACTGAAAAACAAACTGAAATCTTTTAAGGGGAAATGTAAAAAATAAAAAACTTACAATAACCTGGTTGCATAAACATGCATACCCTGTTAAGTGGGGATGTGGCTGTGTTCAGAATTAACCAATCACATTCAAACTCATGTTAAATGGGAGTCAGCACAAACCTGGCACCATTTAAAGTACCTCTGATTAACCCCAAATAAAGTTCAGCTGTTCTAGTAGGCTTTTCCTGACATTGTTTTTGTCAGGAATTTCTTTTTGTCATCTTCAAAAGTGTTCTGAGCAGTATTTCCTGGAAAAATAAAGTCTTAAGGAGAAAGGATTATTTCAGCAGATAAAACCCAAAATTCCAATGTCGATTAAATCCAACATGTCCCTGAGTTGACAGAAAGGGGCAATGTTGAGCTGTGGATAATTCCTAGCGACTTGTGGAATGCAGTCAAGAGATCTGGGGTATCTCACAGAGTACTGTAAGCATAAAACTGCCTGGTTGGGGAGGAAGCTTCGGAAGCTTCCGATTCCGGTGCCACACGAGTTGGCTGCCTTTTGCAACAGCGGCTCAATTCTGAGTCTTTTTATCTTCCTTCTTCTTTCTGATCCGGTGATAACTTTCTGATCCGGCACACCTTTCACTCTATATATATATCACGGACACACCAATCGCCCCAAAGGTCTCCCGTGTTGGCGGACGGAGGCTCTGTTTACAGCAGGAGATGATACAGCAGGGAAGAGCTAGCTAGCACTCAACCGCCACCCGGTGCTAACGGAGAAACTCGACATACCGGGGAACTGAAGCAAAAACGACGCGGGTGCCGGGCTGGAGTTTAGGCGGCATGCAAGAAATATAAGACAGAATAATAAAGAGCGATGGCAAGAACCAAGCAGACCGCCCGTAAATCTACTGAAAGAAAAGCCCCCAGGAAGCAGCTGGCCACCAAGGCTGCTCAAAAAAGCGCTCCGGCCACCGGCGGAGTGAAGAAGCCTCACCGTTACAGGCCCGGTACCGTGGCTCTGAGAGAGATCCGTCGCTACCAGAAATCCACGGAGCTGCTCATCTGTAAGCTGCCCTTCCAGCGCCTGGTGAGGGAGATCGCTCAGGACTTCAAGACCGACCTGCGCTTCTAGAGCTCCGCCGGCATGGCTCTGCAGGAGGCCAGCGAGGCCTATCTGGTGGGTCTCTTCGAGGACACCAACCTGTGCGCCATCCACGCCAAGAGGGTCACCATCATGCCCAAAGACATCCAGCGGGCCCGCCGCATCCGCGGACAGAGAGCTTAGACTTTCTGCTGCACATCCACCAACCACAATGCTCTGCACTGTGTGTCTATATACATATATATATTTATAGTAATATGTACAGTACATATGTATACTAGCTGCGCTTGTTTTTTCTTGCCTTCTGATTGTTGCTCTGAGTGTTGCTATCCCTGTGCTGTTGCAATCCTGGAATTTCCCCATTGTGGGACTAATAAAGGCTTATCTTATCTTATTTATGACTCATAAAAGAATCCGTTCCTGGCATGAAATGGGATCCTGATCAGCCCTTTTACCATGGAATGTGTTTTCAAACTGTGGTCCTTAGGTGAAGGAAACAATTCTTGACCAGACTTTTGGGTCAAACAATTTTTTAAGGTGAAGCGTGCTTTTATAGATTGGAGCCACATGGATTGATACTACAACAGGTAAGGGAAGAAAGAGATGAAAGTTACATATTTTAATATAATTTACAAACATGGAAGCAAATGAGAAACTGTATGGCAGGTGTGTGTGTGTGTGTGTGTGTGTGTGTGTGTACACGCTGCTTAAGCTAGCAAATCACCCACAGTACATAGTTATGTATAGGTGAATGTGCATCTAGCCATCTGTATGAGTGTTTGTGTGCCTGCAGGCAGTGACGAGGCTGCTGTCACATCCGATGAAACCATGGTTGAACTTCTTGGCTACAATTCCAAAAGGTATATTTGGAGCAAACAACACTGCTCATCACCAAAAGAACATCATATCCACAGTGAAGCATGGTGGCGGCAGCATCATGCTTTGGGGCTGTTTTTCTTCAGCTGGAACTGGAACCTTAATCAAGGTAGAGGGAATTATGAACAGTTCCAACTACCAGTCAGTAGGGGTATATCATATCGCATCATTCACGATATTGCCGGTATAAATTGTGATACCGGTGCACAAATGAATATCATGATATTTGGGGTCTGCTGTGTGACAACGTCACACCGCATAGAAACAGCAAAACAAACATAGCAGTGGAAAGCTGCAGCACCAAAGTCAGATCATCTCCAGCTGAGTGGAAATATTTAAGTTTCACTTTCTGTTTCAGACTGCTGTCATGTTTAAAAAAACCAAAACAAAATGGTGCAACAGTGTGAATAATCTGCCTGCATTTTTTCCGCACGTCAACACCGCTGGAGCGGTATTAATGTTGGACAATGTACCACTCGAAGTGGCTGTATTTTACTTCCATTTTGGCCACTTCATCTTGATTTTATTAAACCACCCGAAGAGAGAGAGAGAAACAAAACACATCTGTTCAGTGCAATGACAGCCAAAAGCCCCAGGACAGGTCCATAAAATGGGAGCAGGTAAAGTGATTTAGCATAAAACCAGATGTCTGTGTGCAGTTAAGATGTAACGGTTTATATGATTTTCTTGAAATATTTGCTATAGAACTAAAAAAATATTCTAAACTAAATCTGAGCTGCTGTTTATAAAACGGAGAATAAGAGTTTTTGTTTTGTTTTTCCTGAATGTTGAAGGTAGGGCTGTCACGGTAGAGGAATTTCCCCTGCGGTGACAGCAGACAGCTCAACACTGCGGTATGCAGTATTACTGCAAGTGTTTTTAGGACTCTGCGATCTCATAATTTAAACAGGATTTATAATGTGGCAAACGATGGCAGCTGTGAGAAGCTCGCTGCAGCTCCGCTCTCAACTTCATGCGCATGTGTAACAATTGTGTGGAGCTCCGGTCTTTCTCGGCATGAACTGCTGATTCTGTTAAAAAAAAAATAAAAAATGATCATTTTCATAAAGCAGTGGCGGGAACTCCAGTATTTCAACTACGGCGTGTGTGGACTGGAGACTGCAGCAACATTCAGCTTATTTAGACAGCCTCTGTACAGCCCTACATGGCTCTTGTCTCTTTGATTTTTGCCGGTCCGAAAAATCACGTTCAAACAAGCAATGCAATATGCAGTAGCTGCTTGGCTCTCGGCGCTCAATTAGAAACACTCCGCTCAGAAGGAAATAACACGCTTTGTGCTCTTTCAGTGCTCACTGCCACGGTTGTATTTAGCAAGGAGTCCAAACGCTTCTACCACTGAGTGCCTACTGGAGTCCGTCTGTAGACAGAGTGCCCCACACGGTGCTGCCGCCGTCAGTACCGGGTGCAAACATGCTGTTGGCAATAAAAGCACTTACATTTAACTATTTATTAATAAACAGGGGCACATAAGTGAACAAACAATGAGCCACACGCACAAAAAAGTGAACATCGCGGTTGTTGCGGTTGCTTGTTTTCCTCCGCGGTTGCTTGTCCATAGCGTGGCATTACATAATTGCAGTTATTGTGACAGCCCTAGTTGAAGGTAAATAATGCTGGCCTATGAAACTGTTCTTTTTGCATAAATTTAAAAAGAAAAAAAAAACTGCATTCTGCAATATCATGAAAAATATCGTTATCGTGAAAATTCACAGAAGTATCGTGACATCATTTTTAGGCCGTATTGCCCACTCCTACCAGTCAGTGTTGACACAAAACCTTCAGGGTTCTACTAGAAAGCTGAAGATGAAGAGGAACTTCATCTTTCAGCATGACAATGACCCAAAGCACACATCCAAATCAACAAAAAAATGGCTTCACCAGAAGAAGATTAAGGTTTTGGAATGGCCCAGCCAGAGTCCAGACCTGAATCTGATCGAAAATCTGTGGGGCAGTCTGAAGAGCACTGTGCACAGGAGATGCCCTCACAATCTGATAGATTTGGAGCATTTTTGCAAAGAAGAGTGGGCAAATATTGCCACATCAAGATGTGCCACACTGACAGACTCCTACCTAAAAAGACTGAGTGCTGTAATAAAAGCCAAAGGTGCTGCAACAAAGTATTAGTTTAAGGATGTGCATATTTATGCAACAAGGTTATTGTAAGATTTTTATTTTTCCCGTTAAACGATTTCAATTTGTTTTTCAGTTGGGTTGTACAGGTTATAGGTCACATTTATTGGGGGGGGGGGGATTTGAAATGATTTATCTTTGTCTCAGTTTTTTACATCACAAAAACCTAGCATTTGAACCGGGGTGTGTAGACTTTTTATATCCACTGTAGATAGATGTACTTTATTGAGCCCAAACTGGGAAATTACAGTGTAACAGCAGCATGACACAGTAGATGACCCAAACCAAGGTAGTCTGTAATTAATATTCACACAATCAAATAAATCTTAGTGCTGTTCAGTGCCTTTCATATTTGTCAAAGTCTAACGTATGATTGCCTATATATACACTACACCTCTTTGTATTCCACTTTCAATCACAGCCCATATTTGGGCCTGTGAAGCCTAACTGGGATACATTTCAGACAGGAATACTTGCTTCTACGGGCAATGCACTTGTCACATCATTATACAAATACTCATGTGAAATGTTTATACGTGTACATGTCTGCCCATACATATGTTATAATACAGTATTATCCCCTTCCCCTCGTTGTCTTTGGTGAAACTTGTCTATTTTTGGTTCTGATGTCTGTCTTATATTAATCATTGTTAACCCCCATGTACCTCCGCACTGTTCTTTGCTGTTTAAGTTTTGTGATTTGTTTTTTCTTATGTACTGTATGTGTGTAAAAAATGAGGAAGAAATGAACACAACTATATGTAAAACAAATATTGTTAACTAAACTGATGGTCAATAAAAAATTAAGGTAAAAAAGAATACAACCACTAATCTGTGTGCCATATTTTCAGTGTATCTGTGTGGCACAGCAGGCAGAAGCTAGTGGCTTAGTTAATCCGGTCAGAGACAGCTTACAGGTGGAAAGATATAAATAGACTCGCTGTCCCTTTGACCTGACGACTGTGACTGTGAAGTCAGGCAAAGCAGGAATAAAATCAAACCAAACCTACAGAAGGGCAGTCTTTATTAAGTTTCTCTATCATTAAATAAGACCATATTAAAATGTTTTGTAATTTTTTTTGCTGCAAGTGCTGAAAAATAAAGATAAGTATATATGCAAATGTGGGTGGTAACTTAACTGAAACACCTGTATTCATGCAACTTTTTCCACACATTTATACTTTTCTGAATAGTTTTATTGCAGGATTTTTTTTTATTGTTACTCGAGTAACAATGTACATTTATGCATCAGCCACTGTTGTCACCAGATGAGCCTTTGGTGGTGGTGGTGTTACAGTCAGGGCAGGTGTGTCTAGTCAATACAGCACTGCCCTACACCTTGTGAATGGTACAGTGACAAGCCGATACTACCTGAATAACATCATTAATCCAGTCATTGTACTCCTGCATCAACAGGCCTAATTTCAGAGTCCAAGATTTTATTTGTCAATGCTCCTATCTGTACAGGGCATACAGGAGAACCAAAATGCCGTTTCTCTCTCTTCAGTGGTGTGCACAGCATAAAAAAACAACAACAACAAAAAAGGTGCACATCTCTGAGGACCTCTCCTGGTCCAACAAGACCACATCACTGGCCAAGAAGGCTCAAACTCGCCTCTATTTCCTCCACAAACTGAGGAGAGCACGAATCCCACCGCCATGCATGTGCTCATTCTACCGGGGCACCATTGAAAGCGTCCTCACCAGCTGCATCATGGTGTGCTAAAAGGTAGAAATAAAATCTTTTAATCTTAATAAAATTAATTAAAAATAAAATGTGAGTTGACGATCAGAAATTGAAATCTTATTTTGTCAGCTTGTTGGCCAACTAGATCATTTCCAGCTCTGACAACTTCCCGTTACTTGTTTCCGTGGGTCAGACTACATGCTGAGAAGCATAGGAGCAGAGCTCATTGGAAGAGCGGGGAAAACTGTAGAAAGTTGCCATTTCTGCCAGATTACTGAGGCCTGAAGCTGGTTTTCTCTTAGTGCTTTGCACTGGTGAGTTGACTAAGATGTGAGATTTGACTTTTACGCATCATTTTAATGAATGATAGCGGTGCTAATGCTAATCGCACATGTTACACTGCATGCCACTTTGCTAGTTGATGCAGTGAAAACCATTGATGTAGCTGTGCTAACACCAACAGCACGTGCTACCCTGTGTAGCATTCAGCTAATTAGTACAATGTAAACCAACGTGCACTCATAAAAATCACTTCTGATGTCTGAAAGTGATATCTGTCCTTAGTTTGAGAAAAAAGTAAGTGATGTATGTGAGTGTGTTTTGTTTATTTGTGAAGTGTTTAAAATACTGTTGTGGAAGATGAAAGCAAATGAGACAGCGAGCTGAACAACACTCAAACTTTATTCAACTTCCAACATTTTACACAGAAAAAACTTCCCCCAGGGTCTCTGGGTGCCTCCTTTTATACCACTTTATTTCTGCCCCATGAGACCGAGGGAGCCAAAGACAATACACACAGTGCACAAAGCCTGTCTGCCACACTGACATTACAGAACACGAACCCTGCTTCTCACTCCCTCTCATACTCTAGCAAACTCCGGTGTCTCCTGACTCCCCGGGGTGCGGCTAGTCCTTTCTGTTACATCTGAGACCCCCCCGGTGCCACTTCCTCCTTCTGTCCTCTGTTCCCCCCCCCCCCACAGCTTCTGACTCTGGGTGGAGAAACCCCCAACTCAGTGTCACCACACAGTCCCCCCACCCCCCCGAACACCCAGAAAGGGGACTAACCCCCCGGTCCCTTGGGCTTGAGCCGGTGCCCATAGTGGCTGTAGCAGGGATCACCAGCCTGGTCGACACGCCCTCCTGACGAGGTGTGCGGGAGGGCACGTTGGTCTGTGGAGGGGAAGAGGGTGGGGTGGGGGGGACAGGTTTGTTTAGCGAGCGCAGTTCTCTACCGGGGGAACACCAACGTGCGGAACCACCGTTGGTGTGCATCCATGGCGGGGAGCTTGGGCCAACACCACCTGCTCGTCTGCAAACACATAAGCGGGCTTAAACCTGTCAACGCAGATGGTCCGCTTATGCCCCCCCCCCCCCCAAGTCTGACACAAAATACTTTACTCCAGTTTCCAGCACTCTGAATGGTCTGTTGTACAGTATACACAGCAGGGTTCTGTGTGCATCGTGCCTGACAAAAAAAAAAAAAAAACTTGCACTCTGTCAGCTCTTTGGGACAAAGGTGCAGGGAAAACAGTGGTGGGCCGGGCCCGGCATATTAGCAGCCTTTGTACTGTATAAAAATTGCGTGGGTGGGTCGGTCCCGGGTGCGGGGTTTTCTGGTAAAAATTCCCTGAGGATCCGCAGCGGCTGAGAAAAAAAACGAGTTCTGCCGAGGAGGCTGCCAGATTCTCCTTAAACGTGGAGTGCAAACCTAACAGGACCCAGGGCAGGCGGTCAACCCAATTTGCATCCGTGAGTGAAGCTCTGAGCGCTGCCTTAAGCGACCTATGAAAACGTTCGCATAACCCATTAGCCTGGGGGTTGTACGTGATAGTGCGGTGGATTCTGACCCCCAGGCTCTGGGCCATCGTGGACCAGAGTTTCGAAATGAACCGCAGACCCCTGTCGGAAGTGATGTCCGACAGGGACCCGAACCATGCAACCCAAGCCAACAAAAAAGAGCGAGCCACTTCCGCAGACATGGTGGAAGCCAGCAGGACCACTTTAGGCCAACGCGTGGTGCGGTCCACGATTGTCAAAAGGTGCGTGAAACCTTGCAACAGCGGGAGGGGGTCCACCAAATCCACGTAGACATGGTCAAACCGCCTGGCCGGGATTTGGAACAGCTTGAGGGGGGCTTTGGTGTGCTTGTGCACTCTGGCCCGCTAGCACACGACGCACCCTGCACCCCTGCAGCCGACGCACTACAGCTCACATCCCTGCGCAAGTAAGGCCAGATAAATTTCACCCCAACCAGTTTAACCGAGGCACGCACGCCGGGATGCGAAAGGGAGTGGACTGACTCAAAAATGTGGTGGTGTCAAGAGCTCGGAACCACTGGGAGTGGGCGACCGGTGAAGACGTCACAGAGCAAGGGATGGCACCCTTCTTGCAAAACCCTGCTCTCCAGTTTTAACCTAGTAGGCGTGGACTGGAGCGTGCACATGTCCACGTCCCTGGTTTGCTCCGCGGCCATGGCAGGGAAATCTATTCCCATGTAGACCAGGGAGACTAACACACACGACAGGCAGTTGGCCACAACATCAAGCTTACTGGCTACATGTTGAATGTTGGTTGTGACCTCCAAGATCGCGGCCAAATGTCATTGCTGCCGGGCCGACCACGGTTCCGAGACTTTGGACATTGCGTATGTTAGCAGCTTATGATCAGCGAACGCGGTGAACTCGTGGCCTTCTAGCCAAAACTGGAAGTGGTGCGTCGCCAGGTGGAGGGCCAACAACTCTCTGTCAAACATACTGTATTTGCATTCGTTATTGCGCAAAGTAGAGCTGAAAATGCGAGCGTCTGCCACGAACCGGAGACGTACTGCTCCACCACTGCCCCTATGGCAATGTCAGACATGTCCGTGATGAGTGCTATCCACGCTGTTGAGGCAGGGTGGGTTCACAAGGCGGTGTTAGCGAGCGCTGTTTTGGTGTCTGAGAAAGCCTGGACTCGCTCGGGGATCCAGTCGATGTTTTCTGCGGGGTTCTTTTTTTTAGCGTGGCGTACAACGGTTGCAGCAACTGGACTGCTTGGGGGAGGAAACTGTTTTAAAAGTTGACCATGCCCAAAAATTCCTGCAGGGCCCTCACGGTCTGTGGACATGGAAAATCCGACATGGCGCACACCTTATCAGGCAGTGGAATTGCGCCCTCCGGCAAAATGCAGTGACCCAAAAAAATCAATCACTGGCACACTGAACTGGCACTTTGCGGGTTAACGGTAAGCCCATGCACTTCCAACCCCTGGAAAACTAATTTGAGATTGGTAAGGTGCTCCTCCTCGGATGCGCTAGCCACTAAAATGTCATCTAAGTAGACAAAAACGAAAGGCAGGTCATGGAGCACCACGTCCATCATTCTTTGGAAGGTTTGCACCACGCCGTTTAACCCGAACGGCATGCATAAAAACTCGAATAGGCCAAAAGGAGATATTACCGCTGTTTTGGGAACGGCCTCTGCGCGCACCGGGACCTGGTGGTAACCGCAGACCCGATCCACTTTCAAAAAAAAACACGCGTCCCGGCCAGATGCACAGAAAAATCCTGGATGTGCGGGATGGGATACCGATCGTGCTCCGTGGCACTGTTCAAGCACCGGAAATCGCCGCACAGTCACCACAACCCATCGGCCTTGGGCACCATGTGTAGCGGGGTATGCCCACGGGCTGTTGGAGCACCTAGCAATGCCCAGCTGCTCTAAGTTGGTGAACTCCTCGTGCACGCTGACTAGTTTAACCACGTCCAGGCGCAGAGGTCGCGCAAACACCGGTGGGCCTTTCGTGGTTATGAAATGTTCGACCCCATGTTTGGTTACCATAGCAGAAAAAGTTGGAACCGTGAGTGCTGGGAACTGTGAAAGTAAATGCTGGTACTTACCCCCTGGAGCTATAACGTTAGCCTGTGTTGTTGGCCCAACTCCCCGAGCTGTGCAGGGCAATGAGGAAAAAGAGACAGCATCCACTAAACATCTGTTAGCAACATCGACTAACAACCCGTAAGCACATAAAAATCTGCACCTAAAATGGGGACAGAACATGCAGCTACCACAAAGTCCCATTGGTAATTGCGTCTGTGTAAGCATACCGTCAGCGTCCGCTCGCCAAACGTCCTGATGTTGGCTCCGCTGGCGGCAGTGAGCTTGGGGCCACTGCCTCCTGCTGACCTGTCTGCGCTGACCGGCAGAATGAGGCTCTTCTGGGAGCTGGAGTCCACCAAGAAACGTCTCCCCGAGTGTGTGTCTGTGATGAAATGCAGCTCGTTCCTGTCGCCAGCATTAGCAGCTACTACTGACTGCTGGACGTGCCATTTCCCAGCTTCTTGAATTGGCACGGTGGCAGACAGCATTGGGCATTCGAAACGAAACGATGGTGATAGAAACAGAGTGTCCCGTTCCTGCGTCTTTTGGCATCCGTCCCAACCACCACCAATGGCTCCTCAACCTTGCTGGAGTCCTTCATGGATGCCGGTGTCGTTGCATGCATGCTGAGAACTCTGGTCACTAGGATGATGTGGTCCACTTCCTACACCAGAGCATGGTAGTCCTTGGTTACTAACAGCGGCGAGTTGGCCAGAATCGCCCTCGCTGTAGCAGGTAGGTTCCTGAGGAAGAGGTTGGTAAACAGGAAAGATTTGTCATTCTTCCCCATCAACGATACCATGCTCTCCATCGGCTCCACAGCTGATCTGTCACCTAACTCTGAGCGCATTCGGAGTCCCTCTGCCCTCTCACTGTCCAACAAGATATAACGCTGAAGTAGCATCTGCTTGAGCGCATCGCATTTCCCCTGGGTCGATGGCTCCTGAAGCAGGCTCGTCACTTGCTGCGTGGCGCGCACATCCAGCGCAGCGACCACATGGTAATATTTGGTGTCGTCCGTTGTGATCCCGCAGAGTGCGAATTGGGCTTGCATATGTAGGAACCAAGCGGTTGGATTGTGAAGCCAGTAGTCTCGGAGCTTGATTGTGACAGCGCATGCCACGCTGGTGTTCTCCCTCTGGGTAGTCTCTGGGGCGGTGCTCGGCTCATTCTCCATTGCACATCTTAGGGTCACCAATGTGGAAGATGAAAGCAAACGAGACAGCGAGCTGAACAACACTCGAACTATATTTAACTTCCAACATTAAAAACAGAAAAAACTTCCCCCGGGGTCTCTGGGTGCCTCCTTTTATACCACTTTATTTCTGCCCCATGAGACCGAGGGAGCCAAAGATAATACACACAGTGCACAAAGCCTGTCTGGCACATTGACATTACAGAACACGAACCCTGCTTCTCACTCCCTCTCATACTCTAGCGAACTCCGGTGTATTCCATCTCCCCGGGGTGCAGCTAGTCCTTTCTGTTACATCCAAGATGCCCCGGTGCCACTTCCTCCTTCAGTCCTCTGTTCCATCCCCCCCCCACCCCCTGGCTTCCGACTCTGGGTGGAAAACCCCCACTCAGTGCCACCACACAGTTACATTATTATGTGTCTTGCTAGCAATGTGAATGTTAAAACTGCACATAGATGTTTTTCATGCACTAAATGTGTGAAAACTATTTGCATGAGTGCAGAAACTAATTACTTGGTTTCCAAACGTGTGCAGGAAAAAAATTTGAATGTTATGATTTAAAGTTGTACAACTGAGACTGTAAAGTTATTGCACTTAGTTTGATGCTGTAACCAGTAATGTTTTCAGCCAGTTAATGGCATAAGTGTAATTCTATTATGACCTTGCTCATAGGTCAGGGCTTTTTTTTGTTTGTTTGTTTAGACTGAGTGGCAATCCATGTTGGAGAATCCTCAGTCCGTCTTGGAGGATCCTAGTTTCTGCAGAACCCCGGAGACTGACTGGAGAGTCCAGAGATCCACTGAGGATTTGAAGAATTCCATTAAATGGATGGTGAGCCCCAGCCCATTGGAACTGGATCCTGGAAGTGGAGTGACTGATGTGTGGTAGGACAAACTGCACTGCACCACATTGAGGACCGGAAAGGTTGAACGCATATAGGAACTGAGAGAACCCAGTGCACTGAGCAAGAGACAGTAGATATTAGAAAAAGAATAAGACCCAGTCTAATTTAAACTGAACTGGTTTACCCCGGGATTTCTCCGGTTTCCTCCCACATGCCAAAAACATGCAAGTTAGGTTAAGTGGCATCAAAACTGGGGATTCTAAATTGTCCTTAGGTATGACTGTGAGAGTGAATGGTTGTCTGTCTCTCTGTGTTGGCCCTGTGATGGACTGGCGATCTGTCCAGGATGTACCCTGCCTCTCTGCCTCTTTGGGGCGGCAGTGGCTCAGGAGGTAGAGCAGGTCGTCTAATAACCCGATGGTTGGCAGTTCGAATCCCGCTCTCCCCAGATATCCTGCCGTTGTGTCCTTGGGCAAGACACTTCACCCGCATTGCCTCCAGTGCCCATAACACTGGGTATGAATGTGTATAAATGTATAAAATGTTCGGTGGTGGCCGGAAAGGCCGTTGGCGCAGATTGGCTGCCACGTTTCCGTCAGCCTGCCCCAGGGCAGCTGTGGCTGCAGAAGTAGCTCGCCACTATCATTGTCTGTCTGGAGTGAATGAATAATGTACCTAATTGTAAAGCGTCTTTGAGTATATATGATAAAGCGCTATATAAAACCGATGCATTATTATTATTATTATTACCCTGCCTCTCGCCCAAAGATGCTGGGATAGGCTCCAGCCCCCCCGCGACCTGAAAAAGATTAAGCGGAAGAAGATGGATGGATGGATGGTTTGAATTCAGTTAAACTGTTTTACAGTATTTGAACAATTTTTCAAAAAAAATTTCTTTCCCAAGGTGTGCACAATTTTATTTGTACATATTTAACAGTCATGAACAGTTTTTTTTCTTCATTAAATGAACAAAGTTTATATTTCACCAGCATATGTCTGAGTTCATTATGGTGATTCAATCCCTTGGCTCTTGTCGAACCTAAATCTTCTGAACCTGGTCCAACCCTTATCTTAAATTCATTTACAGGTAACCTCCCAATATGTAAATTCCTGATTTGGGCTACAACTCAGTGGCAAGCCAGCCAGGGACCTAGAATTATTGAATAACCATCGTGACACTACGGTATTTGCTTACTAGATTTTGGGTTTTTTCCCTCACTTCGCTTAAAGATGGATTTTGTTGATAAACTAGGTGTTAAAATCCCAAATGCAGTCATAGTGAGTGGATTGACGGGGTCAGAAAAAGAAGAGGTGTTTTTTGATTTTTTGAGGCAGTATGGGTCCATTAAAAAAGTATTTTCTGTGGATGATAGCTCATCCCCATTTTACAACAATCAGGTAGTGGAGTATATCGCATATCTTGTGCCTGTCTGATCTTTCCATCGAAGATGTCGAAGATTTGTACGTCTTCATAGTAATGGTCATCGGGATCGTTCTGATTGGATCTGGGATTGTCCTGGTGTACCGTAAATTGATGAAGATGGACATAGCCTATCAAAATACTGGCCAGGCGAGGCTTAACCATCAAATTGAAAAAATGGAGAGGACTCTGACAGTGGCAAATGGAGAACTGTCTAGGAAATGGATTACATCATGATCACGCTGAGAGCCGTCCATGAAGGATTCAACGTCCAGCACTGAAGGATTAAAGTACTGAATCTTTAAGAGAATATAAAGTTTCTTTCTCTGGGATCAGTACTATTCGATTAATCTGAGCCCCTCACACAAGTCCTCCAGATTATCTGCAGTTTTTTGTTTCCAAAACATTTGAGCTGCATTGACTCTACAGACAGTCAGCTGCATGGCTCAAGGACAAATGCCAGCAGCTAAGACAAAACATCTCCTGCCAAAGAGACTTTGTTGTTCTTAACTGATACAACACCTACACTCAACACTACACCCACACTGACTCAAAAACTGATGAAAAAGATCACTCACTCACTGCTCTCTTTGTGTCCTTGTGTACATTCTTGTCTGCCAACTGTGCATTGAGGGCTTTTTTTCTTGTAATCATAATATTGATCATATATGACCGGTATTCTGACAATCAATGGTTTTTTGCTCTTTCCTATTGTGTTATCCTTTTCCTCCCTATGCATCCTGTACCCATCTGATGACAGGCGCGTTTTTCAGATGCTGCCGCGTCACCGGAAATGCAGGTCGTTTTCTGTGTCAAGTCAAATCCCTCGTATGTTATCAGTTGTTTACTGTTAATGTACTTGGCAATAAATCTTTTCTGAGTTCTGAGTTGCATTGCAAACTTTGGGACCAGAGTTACCTTACCTTTAACCCGTTGCCTGATGAACTTGATGTGGTCACATCTGTGCGTGCGCTGACAGATGTCTACACACAGAATGTAGGTGAGATTGTCACAGATGCCTACCTGAGTGAACTGAAGGGTATAGCCAAGCTCAGTGGGAAAGGGTTTGAGGTCATACTGAAGGAAGTAATGTCCAAGATAGAAAGATCTATTGAGAGCACAGGAAACACAGATCCTTGTGATGTTAGTGACACAGAGGAAGCTGTTCCCACTGCAGAGCCAAGCCAGAGTGTTGCTTTGCCTTATCAGCCAATTGGTGCCTCCTTTCCTCTTAGATCAGGTTCTTCTAATAAAAACCTCAGACAAAAGGTACCGCTGACTGTGAATCCCAGCGATCTTAACCCCCCAGAGGTACAAAGAAAATTTGTTGAACACATCGTGAACAGTGAAGAAAAGCGTCCACAGACTCATTCCACTTTGAGACTTTGGTCTTTTTCTGCTAAGACCCCTCCCGATAATTCAGTGAAGCTGATTATGACACTTGGCGTTCTCACACCAATTTGCTCATAGGAGATGCTTCAAAAAACTTGGAAACTCGTCCCAGCATCCGATGTGGTTCGGAGACTTGGGCCTGAAGCGCCACCTAGGAAGTACTTGAAACTGTTGGACTCAGCATTTGGCACAGTGGAAGATGGTGATGAGCTTTTAGTATGTTTCATGAACACACTGCAGGACTCTGGGGAGAAACCCTCTGCATACCTGTGCCGTCTGCAGGTGGCGTTGAATCTCACTGTGCATAGGAGTAGAGTGCTACTCCAAGAGCTTGACAAGCACCTCCTGAAACAGTTTTGTAGGGGTTGTTGGGACAATGTTTTACTTGCTGCTTTGCAGTTTGAGCTTAAGAAACAAGAGCCACCCACTTTTTCAGAGTTGTTATTTGCTGGTACGTACAGCAGAGAATAAACAGGAAGTTAAAAACACAAGGATGAGACAGCATCTTGGTATTGTTAAACAAAGCTGTTTCACAGCAGCAAGATGTAAATCAGACAAGTGAATTACAGACTAAATCAGATTTAGGCTGTCTGAATGAGCTGTAAAAGCAGGTTGCCGATCTTAAGAGTCAGTTGAATACCCTTGTAAAGCAAAAGAAGATGGCTCCTTCAAAGAAAGAGCAGACAACGAAAGGCGAACTTAAAAAAACCTGACCATGCAAAGATAGACATTGGACCCCAACCTCCCTGCACATCTAGCTTAAAGCCAAAACCTTGGTACTGTTTCTGTTGTGGAGAGGATGGCCATATTGTTGCCACTTGTGAGTCTGACCCCAACCCTGCACTTGTTGCAGCAAAAAGAAAGGAAGACCAGAACAGTAATGAGACTTATTAAAACTGAAGTCAGTCTCTGTCATGGGACAG